>JAQQZU010000036.1:590311-603580 GCA_030068025.1 Parauchenoglanis punctatus | reverse complement strand
TTTAATGATGGAGACTTCAAAGCACTTATGTAAGTCGCTCTGGATAAGGGCATCTGCCAAATGCTGTAAATGTAAATATAAATGTAAATGTTTATTACTATTATACCAACAATAACATTTATTATGATTAAGAACATGTCCTTTTTACCCATTTATATATAAACAATTGTTCCTTTACCAGTCTCTCTTTTTCTCTCTCTTGAAGTTAAGCAGACAGAAAACACATTTTGTCATGTTATCGAGAAACCCCAAAGAAGTGTAAACTTGTCCTTCTGAAGATGTCCGAAAACGTACAGTTCCAGCTTTACCTCTGAATGTTACACAGTGCTGACACTGGAGACTCCTTCCATTAATGTTACAGAAACATCTCCTTACAGGAAACTTTGTTAAAATGTACAAGTCCCTGTGAACGAGCTGTTACTATAGAAATATATATAGTGCATTAATATAAACCTGTGCTACTGTCAGAGCTGCTGTTACAGAGAATTAATCAACACCTTGTGACCAATCAGAGTCCAGAATTCAGCAGCACTGCATGATAAATGTGGTTTAATAAAGCAGTGTATTGAGAACACAATTTTTATTAAACAATCTTATATTATTACAAATTTTTGTCATAAATAAAGAATATTTCTGAGAAGGAGGAGACTGATGTAGTGAGACAAAATAATAATTAGACAGAAACACACTGATGTTTAAAATGGGATGAAAATGAGATCTGCACTATGCATGCTGGGAAATGTGCATACTGGAGTGGGATTGGAGTGTGAGAAACTCATTTGATATGCGCTTTATTTTATACAGGTATAATAATCTATAAAGTATGTGAAAAAGCAAAATAACTAAACACAAGCTGAAGTCAAAAAAATACATATAAATATATAATAATAATAAAATAAAAAACATCAACTCAATTCAGAAGGAAAATGAAAAGTTCAGGCCTGGAAACCCTGCTACAACTTAACTTCTGGAAAAAACTCACAACCCACTGATTATTGTGAAATAGGAAAACAGGAAAGGGAATATAACAAGTAAAATAGTATTATATTCATTTTTGAAATTTATGTTAGACATTATAAATTGATTTCAGTAATGCATGGACAGTGCAGTTTATAAAGAACCAGATGATATTGTCAGTATTTTTCAATATGCTATTATATAATATTATTTAATTTAAGGATGAAAATAAAAACTTAATAAAAAGTTCATTCTTCTGTTCTGTTCCACTCTCATTTCATTTTCTTTTCTTTTCTTTTCTTTTCTTTTCTTTTCTTTACTCCTCTTCTTGTCCCTCACTTGCGTATACGATGTGGTCCCAGCATGACTTTATTGATGAAGTTGACGATGGCCGTGGCTGGCTGCTCTGGATCGAGTTCTGCAAACAGGTGACACACGTTTCCCAATCTGCTCCCACTGCGCCTCGCTACAAACCCAAACATCCTGCAGAGAGAGAGAGAGAGAGAGAGAGAGAGAGAGAGAGAGAGAGAGAGAGAGAGAGAGAGAGAGAGAGAGAGAGAGAGACTGGTGAGGGAATGTTATATATGCTGCTATAACATAAGTAAGAACAGTTACTGTTCATTTCTTTAATACTGTAGATGTTCCACAACATTAAAAGTGACTATGAATGGAAAAAAGTATGTTGTCAAATTTAATTAATAAAAATGTAATCCACACCTCTGCTTTATACACACTGCACACACACACATACGCACACACACAAAGCTAAGCAGACGTGTAGCACTTACCTGTTGGAGGAATTTTCAGCAGCAGTCCACCTGGCATGCACCAACACACACACACACACACACACACACACACACACACACACACACACATATGCAAAAAGCAACATGAAATTGGAGAGCAAGCAGAGAAATTTGACTGAGAGAGAAAGAAAGACATAAAAAGCAAACAGAATACAGCAAGAATCTGTCATCCATATTTGCACACACACACACACACACACACACACACACACACACACACACACACACACACACACACACTATATAAAATTTATTTTATTCTATTCTCTATGAGTAGACACACGTAGCAATGTGATATTCTATTCTATTCTATTAGCCTCTGTTCTACTCTAGAATCCTACTTTTTCCTCTACTTTTGTTTCTTCTACTCTTATATATCTAATTCTAATCTATTCTGTTCAATTCTATTTAATTCCCATGTACTCTGTTCTATTCTACTCTATTCTTCTGCAATCTATCTTTATTTACTCTTTTCTACTCTATCCTATTCGACACTACTCTACTCTGTTCTACTATACTCTACTGGACTGTAGTCTTCTGACAAACACTACTCTATTCTATACTCTGCACTCAACTCTATTCTATTTTACATTATTGTCCTCTATTGTTTTTATGTGAAAGTCAAAGTTTGGTGAGTTTGGAGTTTTATTGCCGAAAATGGTTCAAGAAAGCAAAACACAAATCCTACATATACGCTCAAATACTGTTGGATTTTATTTCATATTAATAATCACAACATTTACCTTTGGTCCTCTGGATCCACACAGCTGAATATAACACTATGGATTGGATAATGTCTCCTGAAGAACAGTCTAAATGGATAATGTAACAACGAAACAAACAGAACATAATTTACTAACCTGAGATTCTACTAGAATAGTTTTGTAATGAAATGAGCTGTAAGTTTTACTGAGCATCTTGGAGAATCTGCTACAGACCTTCTGAAAATGTGGTTTTCTTGGCTAATTTATTTGCTAAGGTCACATGTTACCAAGTCTTAATTTTGTAGGCTGCTGTGTACCTGCGTTGATTGTCTGTAAGGGTGATGCCCTGAGTAGACACTTTGAAGTGAACTACGGTTGCTGAAGGGTGGGGTTCCTGAGTCAGAGTGCACTTCACTGCCCTGGAGATGGCTTGTGGGCCAGTAAGAGACTCAGTGTCCACAGAGGTTATATAGAGAACATTGCAGGCTAGGACGAAGAGATACAAAAACACAGAGTAAGTAAGAAGAAGTCCATTGGTTTGGTTGGTTGGTTGGACGGATGCTCACCGGCTCCCTGTTTGAGCAATTCTGCAGCCGTGCTGGTGTTGGTGCCACTTTGCAACTCCTGCAACTCTCCTATAAGATCTGAAATACACCAACACACCTTGAGCACTTATTCACCCACACTAGCGATTACATTATAACTACAGTATAGTGAGTTCTGGTTGTGAAATAAGTGTAAGCATGTGTGTAAGTGAGACACCTTTGTCTGGGATGTGTAGTTTGCAGGGCAGAGAGACAGGTGTGATGGAGTGCTGGTATACAAGAGCAGACAGAGAGCCTGCAAGCATAAAGAAAATGTAGAGCAGAAACAGTGGTCAGCTGCAGCAACACTAGACTGCTATGGAAGGATCAGACTGATTTTAATGACTAACAACTTTCCAGCATCAGGCCTGAATATGAATATAAAGAATGATGACTAGGCCTTGTATTGTGACAGTGTGATGTTTAGGATGCTCTATGACTCCCTGATGAGAAATGTCTTGCAAGTCAGAATTTTTTGTATTTTCTCGCCTAGTATGACATCTCCTACAACATGTTCCTTGATGTTCCTTCTGTAGCTGTGATTGACAATTTCTTGACCCTCCTCCTCAACAACATGCAAGTATGTGAACTATGATTGGTACAAGGTTAAACTTGTATCAAACCCATCTCTCAACCAAGACACAGCAAGAATTTATGGCACTATGGTTACCTAATCTGACATGGTGACCATAGTGAAGCTATTTGGTTTATTTGATTTCACATTACACAGGCATAAAGTATAAACATTTATTTATTTGATTTATGATTCATTCATTATTTGAAAAAAATGTGAACAATGTTTTACCAAGTGTGCACAGAAGTCACAAAAATCATCCAAGTATGGAGAACATGGAATCAGAGCTAAATAAAACATATTCCAGAACACATTACATTTCTGCAGCACTATAGTTCCATTTTTTTGGCCTAGTTGGGGCCTCATGGTTCAGTTTAAGCGCACGTATCTACAAAAGATTCTGCATCCCAAAATACAAGGTATGTTTGGTTCACTTCCTGCAGTTGGGTAAATTCAAATGTTCATTAAGATTTTAGATGTGAGAAAGTCTTCAGGATGTAGAATTTTCTGTTTTGTCTTATTAACTTTTGAACTTATTAACTTAAAAAATAACAAAAAATAGAGCTTAGTTTATACTGTTTATAGGTGCTACAGCATAATCGAGAAGAGAATCTAACTTGTTTACAAAGGTGCCAATACATTTAATGCAGCTGTAAAAGGCTGAATTGAATAACACTTTTTATTTTATAAATAAAAAGTTGTAATCATTGGCAAATTGCTATCTATATGGAATGAAACATTTCAGAACATGCAGTTAAAGGGCCACCAGGATCAACATGTTTTTCTCACCAAAGTATGTTTCATTCTGACAGCCTTTAATTTTCACTCCTTTTGCTCCGCTCTCAATCAGAAAGTGTCTGACCAGCTGCTCCTGTGAGTGAGAGGTCTGGCCATAATTGCTGACATGAGCAGGGGGTGTGGCCACTTTAAGAGCCAGCCCATATGCACCCTGGAATGAGCTGCTGTCCCTTATTATAAAATAGCCAGGCTCCTTATCCTTCAAAACAGCAATTGCTAGAGGGCACAAACAAATTATTTAAATGACAACCACTTCTAAGAAGATGCTTGGATATAATATAGAAAACTTTGTTCTACCATACCTTGATCTCTGGAGATTCCAGGCTTGTACCAGAATTTGGAGGTATCCTGCACAAACTTGGCACTGACATGATTTTCTGGCTCTGAAGTTACTTTTTTTCTGGTGTCTGCAGTGGGTAATAATGTTATTTGAGCCTGGAAAGAAGAGTTTGAAGAGGCTGTGGATGATCTGACTGAGGATACACTTGTAGGAGAATCCTGGAGAGGACTGACACGTTGTTTTTCAGGGAGAGGGGGTTGGGGAGGGTAAGAAGGAATGGTAATTGCAGTGTAGCCAGTGTATGGAAGTTGAGGCACAGTCAAGAGAGGGTAGTTGGGTGATGCCAAAGGGAACAAGGGTGTGATGTAGCCATCAGGCACTGGAGAGGGAGCTCTCAAATCACTATTACTTCCATCCTCATTGGACGAAACACTGTCTGTCAGAGGAGTCAGGCTCTGTCCCTCAGAACTGGGGCCAAGTAAAAGAGGTTCACATGAGGAGCTTCTCTCTGATGGGCATGTAGAGTTCTTTTCCATCTCAGTAGGCAATGAGGTATTCCCTTGTACATGAGCAACAGACACATGAGACTCTGCTCCTAAAGCGCTAACTGGTGGTTCATAAGATTGGCTAGGCTCACTCACGTCTATTGTGGTGGATGTGGACTCTTTGACACCTGCATTTTTTGTTTTGGTCTGTTGTGGCTCTTTGGTGAGCTCAGTTGAGACACTGCTGTTAGGAGGAGACTCTCTATGTGCAATGTCACTATTGCCCGACTGTTCTGGTTCTACTGGTGGTCCTACACTGTAAAATCCAGGGGAGATATGGTAAACACTAACCATTGACATAAATATTGGCACAAAATTCCTAAAATTCATGGCACAAATGGCGGCCCAAACAAAAGACTATGAAGGAAAATATTAATGGTGTACTTACCTGTTTTGGACTTGCAGTGAAAGAGCATTATTACAATCTTCTCTTGTAGAAACATCATGAGGATTTTTGACCTTCATATTTTCATCTGGGGCTTCTGCAATACAAAAATCATGTCAAGTCAAGTGGCTTTTATTGTCATTTCAACCATATACATGTAATACAGTGTACAGTGAAACGAGACAGCGTTTCTCCAGGATCAAGTGCTACATAAAAGACAGCTTTTAGCGAACTCGCGCTGGCTAGTCCACTGGAGTCGGATATAGTCCAGTCCATTTTCCAGATAACAGACGTTGGAAAGTATTTTGGTTGTTAGGGGCTGGCTCGCCGCACTTCCGCTTCCCCGCATACCGCTATCGGCACACCGCTCTTTGGCACACCGCTCTCAGCACAAAGCTCCCGGCACACCGCCCTCGGCATACCGCTCTCGGCGTGTTTAATTAATTTAATTCTCGGTACACCGTTCTCAGCACACCGCTCTTCGGCACAGGCAACATCAAAAAACTGGAGGCCTGGTCTCTGTAGCAACCCGAGGACGCAAAGCGTTTCCAAGAGGTCCGTATCTTCCTGCAGATCAGTTATTTTAAGTATTTCTTTATGTCCAGTAATATTTCTCGTGGGTAGACATGAACACCGTTTATTTGGTGTCCATGTGCTGTCGGAGTCACGCCAAGAAAAACAAAATAAAACAAAATAAAACAGAAAAGAACTATTTTCGGATCCGGAGTGGCCGTTATAGAAAAATGTGTTGTGTTTAACTATTTGAAGCACATGATCTTATTTTACAATAAGTAATATTATATAGATCAGTCCCATGGCTTGAAATGTTTTCTAATAGTCATTAAATCCCTTATTTTGGCAACCACTTTGATGGGTATCCTTAGTTAATTTCAAGTTCTGGTCACATCACTCCAAACTTGAAATGATACCAAGACTAAAGCCAATAATTAAAATCCAATAAAATGTTAGTGTTTTTAAATGTTAAATAGGTACAAGACATGGGATTTGGAACCTGTGGCCAAAACTGAAATTTGAGTGACCATGGAAATATGGGCAAAACTACACACCCAACTGTCATAGATATATGACATATATCGATATAGCTCTCCCCATCACATCCAGGAGGACATAAGCGTTTAGATAGTTGTGTCACTTGGGAGGTTGATGGAACATCAGCATGGCATGTGCTTGGCTCCCAAATGGTGCAACAGAAAAAGTTGTCCCTATAAGTTAAAATGCTAATGATACGACAGTCATCCATTGCCAGGAGCAAAACTGGTTGTATGGGAGGGCTGGCATTACTCTGTCGCTGTAAATAAAAGTGACACAAACCAGTCATGGGTAGAAAAGGAAAATAAACTCTTTCCTCCAAGTGTGATCATCTGATCTGTGGCATTGCATAAGCAACAGATTGAAAAAAATTGCAGTAGCTGGCTTCACATATTAGCCCTTACCTTCTCTGGTTGGTAGCTATCATGTGATAGGTGAGAGCTGGCTAGGGTGTGGGAATTAACAAATGACTAAACTGGAAAAAATGAGGTAAAACATGATATGTGTTGGCTGCAGTATTCTGATTGGAACTGTTTGTGCAATAGTGCAATAGGTCATACCGATATGGCTGAAATGGATATTGTCCTCTTTTCCAGACATGGAGCTCAGAATATGATGTTTGGTAAGACTGGTCCTTTTTGGGGAAGGGGTGTGAGCTAGTGGAGATGAGTTTGGAGATTGAGCCATGGAAGCATAGCCAGGACTGTCTCTTACATGTGGTGGGGAGCAGGGCCATGGTAGATGGGGGCTGTGGTATCCACTGCTATGGGGGCTTGGATATGGACTTGATGAACGGTCTGGTCGGGGGTCTGCTCCATAGACTGGATGGTCTTGTTTAGAGATGGAATGACAATGTCTATGTCCATATCCTAAGGATGACATCATGGGTGGCATAACACCTCTGTGCTGCCAGCAGTCTGTGTCCTGAGACTCCATATCTCCATCTCTTGCCCAGTGTACAGCCCCCTCCCGTCTATATCGAAACCCTGGTTCTTTGTGCCAAGGGAGGCTTTCGAGTTGGCTCACTCTGAGAGACTGAGACAGATCCTCCCGCAGGTGTGAGCAGTCTCTGCAGGAACAGGAAGTAGGTGAAGTTGTGCTGAAGCGTAACTCATGGTAAGGACTGGAAGGCAGGGATTGGTGGGGAGACGGAGGTGGTGGAATGTGTGTGTGATTGCGGGCTAGAGCAGTGTAATGGAACACAGGGCATCCATCCCCTGAACAGAATAAGCGAGCTTGTACCGGAAGTGTGTGCGCATGGGAAGAACGAGTACGGGTATGGGTGTGTGTTTCCGGTGAGGGGTAAGGGTAACAGGACCGAGTGCAGATGTGATGCTGGCAGTGCCCTCTTTCCCACAGAAAGTCTGACTGAGACCCACATGGCTCACAGACAGGCAGAGTGGAAGAACGAGTACAAGGCAGTGTGAAGTGTTTTTGATGGTGTTTTTGAGGGGGTGTTTTGGGCAAATCAGGACCCATATAGCAATGAGGGTGGGAATAGGGACGACCACAGCAAGAACGCTCCACCCAGAGACGAGAGCAATCGCCATCATCTAGAATAGCTGTCTCTCGATCCTTCTGTCTCACATTTGGGTTATCCCTTTCCCCATCCCTCTCTTTGTCTTCCCTTTGGTGAGAATAATGAGATGAAGAAAGTGGTGGTCCCTCAAGCTCAGAACAAGTGGAGCGGTGACCTGCGTCAGTTCTAATACAGGGTAATTGACTGTTAATTGAGAAGTTGATGACTGGTGGGTTGTTGGAAGTGGAGCCAGGTACACGGCGCTTCTTCACCTGGGCATACAAACTGCCGTCGAGTGGGCCACGAGTGTGAGAGATATCTACACAACAAGGAGAGACACAGTAAGATCACTTTATGGATGTTCATGTAGAATGAAATTATATTTACATAAGCAGTATGATTGGTGTGATGTGTGTATTTTACTCTGTTATTAGAGGAACAGGCCATGGATTAGAGCATTGGACCTGCCAACCTCTGCAGAGACTACAGACTACTCCCATTCACTTTCACAGACACTCAGACCAGTTTCAATCATTTGTACAGTTACTCAGACCACTCCTACAGATACTGTGGACACTCATGTCTGCTTTTACAGGGACCTTGGCCATGCGTACTGTTCCCAGATAGTCTAACACTTCCTTCTTATTCCAACAGATACTATGATGATTCCTGATAGTTTTCATAACCACTTAGACCACTCCCACAAACATGCCTACCTCCTCCCTCAGAGACTGACCATTTCCAGCTATTACCTCATTACCATTACCATTCAGTACCTCCTATACTGTGAGCAATCCCATAATATACTCTGACCACTCCTGTCCACTACCTCGGATGTTCTGACCACTCCCATCCATTACCTCAAATACGCTGACCTCTCATGTCCACTGCCTCTGATACTCTGAAAACTCCTGTCCATTACCTTAGACAGTTTGACCACTCCTGTTCATTACTTTAGATATTTTGACCAATACCACCCATTATCTGAGATACTCTGACCATTCCTGAGTCCTGCCTATTACCTTGGATACTCTAACCACTCCTGCCTATCACCTCAGATGTTCAGACCACTTCCACAGATACACAAACCACCCCCTCCCGCTTTCACCCTGACCACGCTCCCTGCTGCCAGATACCCTATCCCTATCCTGACTCACACTTCTAACATGTGTATAAAGTCAGTGCATATTGTGTGTGTACATACCCTCTATACTGTCCTCATGGTGAAGATTAAAGTTTTCATATGAGTCCCAGCGCACTATAGGATCCGTGCAGCTGATATCTGGACTCCCCCCAGGATCCTTCTTCTGAATCTCCTCTCCTGAACACAGACATATTGCACTTAAAGGAGACTGCATATTGACAGGAATGATGGATGATGTGAATAATGAAATTACAGTATCAGCACCTCTAGTGGAGAACACAAGCTCTACTGTAGCATCAGCTGGATAGCGTTTATCTAAAATAATAAATAATGACATCATCACACAAATGCAATGTGTGGGTTGGTTTTCTCTTTATTTTAACTTCCAAAAATTCCTTTAACTTAAATGTGTGTAAATACGCACCTCTGCATGCATGGTCCAGCTCTTTTTTACCAAACCAAAGCTGTGATCCATGAACTGTACATGTATGAAACTGCACTCTAAACACACACTCTCTTTCACATATACCCGAGCGCCGATGATAACACTTCACCTAGAGATGAGAAGATAGAACTTATAGATTCATAATTTTCTGACTGCACAATGGTACAATTCATCATAACATACCATAATGTCCCCCTTCAGCAGTAGAGCTGGCTCTATTTTAATGCACAACATTCGGTTTCTGGAGCTGCTGGTTTCACTGAAACAAATCCAAAAAATTTTGTCCTTAATAGATATAATGATCACTGATCTGCAATAATGAAGCCAAGAGATTTGACTTACTATATGCCTGAGGTGTAAACCAGTTTCAGAGACTGATAAATCTTCAGGAATGGAGCATAAGCTGAGAAAGAAATTTACAGCCATGCTCAAAAGATTAGTACAATAATGTATTTTACTTGATGCTCAATATTGATATTTCATCATAATAAATGTTATAAAAGAATAAAAATTGTGACTTCAGGCAGAAGAGGGTGCTAAACCTTATAAACTGTTCCTTCAAGACTTTTATTGAGACTGTATAACGTGTGAGTACCTTCACCAGGTTCATAGGTGATTATAGCTGGAACATGAACCTGGTGCAGGAGCAGGGATGAGCTGTTTATCTTGATTGCACCAGACAGAAGCCCAGAAAAATAATAAATATATCTGTGAGGGAGAGGAATAAGATTCAGCATGAGGAAAATGGTCTTTAGATAAAATGCTTGATTATTGTGATGTCAGGTGTCAGTATTCAGGCTTCAGACTTGTGAAGGACCTGTTCTGAGATGGCTGTAGGAACGAGGAGATTTTATCCTCACAAAACTTCCTCATTGCAATGGTGGTGAGAGCGTGATCTGCCCTGCGACAGAATCATCCACAGATCATGAAACTATGTAAAGTTTGTAACACAATACAACCATATGAATGTGTGTAAAAATGCTTACCCAGCTGATATCTTGCTGAAGTGCATGTACGCTGCTATTATTACTCCAGTCTTGCCTCGGTTCCCCTGAGAAAGTTGTTACCAGTTATTATTAAAGTCGGTATTAAAGGTGCAGTTCATAGTCCAGTAATAACCACTTCATTTCAAAGCTCCTTAATAAAACTGTCATTTGTAATAATTCTCTTTGACAGATCTCATTAGCATCTTCATTTCTGGCTTCTGTTTAAATTTTTTCTGGTCCTGAAATTTGCTCTACCACCTAGATGGAACACATTTCCTCATTTCTAAAGTTACTCAGTTCTGCAGGTGTAATACTTTAAACTGTGCTCAAATGTTACATTTAGGATGAACTTTAACCCCTGACCTTGCAGTGAAGCATGACGACATTGTGGGGGTCAGAGTTCAGCCAGCCTTCCATAGTCTTACATATGGTGCATATCTTATCCAGGGGCGGGGCATGTAGATCTGGCCAACCAAACTCCTCCACCTGATAGGCACAGGATGCGATCAGCTCATGGGGACTTAAGTAATTTATCCCAAAATTATTATGTGTTTTAATGTTTGTGATGATAATAATCCCTTTGCCGACTCTGAATCAGGGCAAAATTGGTTCTTTTAATCCATTTACATTTACAACACCGCACACAATTAAACAAACCAAAAACAACAACAAAAAAACCCTTTGTCTGAGATGCATGTCATGCTAAAAACATCCTCGTGAAACTCTTTCACTCACTGGTCAGAAACACATTGACAGAAAAGTGACACAAACCTTTTAAGTGACACAAACAAATAAATTTAAGACATTTTATCGATCACTTCCAGTGTTTATTTTCTTATTTTGTTTGTTGGTCTAATTCCCCAGAAAGCATGGCATTTCTGCAGTGCTACAGCTCTGTGCTTTGGCTTCACTTAGCAGGTCACATCTACAGGTTTGATTCACTTTCTTCACTCAGGTTGATTCCGAGTCTAACCAGAACTTGAAGGTGGACTGAGACCTCCTTGCTTTCAGACCTGAGTGTAACTGCTGTGTTCTTACTTACCTAAAGAACCATACCAAGGGCGAGAACACACCAGGGTTACATGTGGAAAGCATCCAGGATCGACTCAATTGCAGAAAGTCAAACACTTGATTCATTGCGGCTAAATGAGTCACAAGGTTTAAATTGGGACAAGGACAGAGTCGTATAAATAGCATAGGTTCTGAAGATTTATACAGACAAACAGAACGAGAAAGTAAATGCTGGATGTGATACATAAAAATTTGAAACTAGTTATTTATACAATGATCTAATCATTTATTTAGACATAAACCAAAGAATCAATTTCACCCTGATTCAGACTCTGCTTTCCAAGCATGTGAACATTTTAGAATACTTAGATGTCATCTATATCATACCTTGGGGTTTAATCTGCAGATGTCATGACGTTTCTCAGAGAGATTTATGACCTAAAATAGGAAAGGATGTGATTTAGTAACCATCGGTACTGATTCACTGTCATACGGATTACAACTTGATGATGATAAGAATAACAAACCAGAAACTTCTCCTGATGTTTCGATTTCAACATGGCTGCAACTTCCTTCAAATTGTTGCGATAACGGTGTTCATCCAGGTCAGGTAGGAAGAAGACGGAGATGATCCTCTCAGTGATGTAGATCAGGTCAAAATCATAATGGCTCTCCATGACGTTCTCCATCACGAGCTCCACACTGTCACTCCTTTAAAACAAAGAGGATAGCTGCAATCATTTACCACAAAAATATAAATATTCAGACATCATTATATTGTCATGATTCTTCATACCTGGGAGGAGAGCTGCTTTGACTTTTAGATGACTAAAAGAGAGAGAAAAAGGAGACAGAGTTGCCAAATAGATCTCATACACATAACATACACTTAAGATGGCAACATGCTGAACTTTTGAGATGGCTGAAAATGAAATAAAATCCCAGGTTGACTTTGTATTTGGTATTTTCACAGTATTCACAAGATGAAGACAAGAGATGGAGATCTGATAGAACAGTTATTTCCAAATATATTTCAGAGAACTTTCCATGTTGCCGAACATTTTTGTAGCTAGCCATGGGCGTTGCCGCCATTAAATCTGAGGGGGACGTGTCTGAGGTGGGCGTGTCCCCCTCACATTTCATAATTATTCATTTGGCCCCCCATATTTAACATAAAATATTAGTTCACCCGGCACTGTTTCTATTGCTTCGTGAAAGAATCCATTCCACTTCATCGATATGAGAATGCACACACCACTGAAAGTCCACTCCGGTTTTCCGGGTTACCTACAACAACTCACCACACGCAAGTGAAGTGAATTGTCAGTACAGTTATAGACAGTAAAGCTGCTCAGTACTGGTGGAGGTAACGCCAGCCCCATAGCCTTCTCACAATGTCCTCTAAAACCTTATTCTTTTGTTATATGCCCTCAAAATGAACCCTAGGCCACGTTAAATTAATGTTCAACTAAACAATT
>JAQQZU010000036.1:557470-572173 GCA_030068025.1 Parauchenoglanis punctatus | reverse complement strand
ATATACTTTTGTGAAGCTGCTTTGAGACAATGTCTGTTGTTAAAAGCGCTATACAAATAAAACTGAATTGAATTGAATTAACTGACCCACAGGTGTGAATATGAGTGTGAATGGCTGTTCGTCTCTGGGTTAGCACTGTGATAGATTGGCGACCTGCCCAGGGTGTAACCCCACCTCTCACCTGCAGTCAGCTGGGATTGGCTCCAGCTTCCCCACGACCCTGATGGATAAGCGCTACAGATAGACGGATAGAAATAAACACTTAAAATGAGAAGAAAATGCCTTCAAATAGTACAAGACTATTTCAAGCTTAATAAAGCAGTAAAATGTGAATAAAATTGATAATCCTATATACAGTAATCTTGAATTCAATATTTTTTCACTTACTAAGATGTAATTTTATGCAGTGTGAATATTTTGAGTGTAATAATCAACTTTAAATGGTGTATCAGAACAGTTATTAACAGTTAATATTATTAAATTAAAATCAGTTATGAAAATGTAAAATGTGACACGGTTATAATTACAATACTGAGTGACAGATTGATGTGATGAAGCAGAGTTACTGATACCGCACTAATGTTGATGATTTTCCTATAACGGCACGTCCCCATGTGAACTATTCCACTTACTCCACAGGCAACAATTACAACTTTCCATTATTAAAAAATGAACAACATTGCAGCTTGTCATGTTAGTGAGCAACTGCAAAGAAGTGTAAACTCGTCTGTCCTGAAGATGTGGGAGAACTTACAGTTCCAGCTGCTGTTACAGAGAATTAATCAACACCTTCTGACCAATCAGAATCCAGAATTCAGCAGCAATGTTTTAACAAGTAATTTCTTTTGAATTGTTGTTTTTACTCATCAGTCTTCATGTGAGTAAAACTGAGAAGCAAACTGTGCCACGCCAAGTTACCGTCACTGTGTTTGTAAAATAAAAAGAGATTATTTACAGTCCTGATTTAGACACAGACTTCTGCACCCCTTCTGAGGGAGTAATGTGTCTCAGCTGTCTCTGACTTTTTTTGTCTACAGTTTTAAAAGTCTCTCTTGGATCATGAGCTCGAAGCACCGAAGAATAAACATCTAAAACATTTGCTCTTCCTGTTGTTTTTGTCTCTGCACATTTAAAGTAAAAACTCACCATGTGCTTTGTTCTTTATACCTCATTTTATTGATTTATTTTAGATATTTTTTTATTGTCATCAAAAATGTAGATTTTAGAAAAAATTATAGTTTATTCTATAGATAAACATTACAATAATCAAAAATAGCTCTTGGTTTGTAAGAATGTCATTAATCTAACACACAGATGAGCTGATATCTGTAACTGATGGTATTTCAGTGCGCTGGTAAAAACCATTAGAATTTTCCAGTGTCTGCTACTGGGTTTTACACCACAGCGCTGCAGAGTTCTAGGTTCTGATTGGTCAGAAGGTGTTGATTGATTTTCTATAACCGCAGCTCTCACAGTAGTGCAGGTTTACAGTATATTAACGCGGTCGTACTAAGACGTTATTGTTTCCATAGTAACAATTCTTTCATGGGGCGTGTACAGCAGATGTTCCACATAAGCATATAAAAAAGCATTTGTAATCATTGATGTGGTGAACACGTATGAAGGAGTCTCCAGTGTAAGCGCTGTGTAACAGTCAGAGGTAAAGCTGGCACTGGAAGGTTTCTCACATCTTCAGGACAGAGGAGTTTACACTGCACTGCGCTTTCTCATGAACATGACAAGCTGAAGGTTTTTGTTTTATTAACTTCAAGCGAGAGAATAAAGAGCGGCTGGTGAGGGAACGACTGTTTATAGCTGCTATAATGTAAGTGAGAGCAGGAACTAACTCGCTTAATGTGAATTCATATAAATGAATAAAAAAGTACACCGAGTTGCTCTTTAATTAATACAAATTTGTAATTGTTGATAAATTGCTGTGGTATAAGAAAGAAAACACTTGGGGATGTGCTGTTATGGGAAACTAATCAACATCAGGGTGGTAACAGTAACTCCACTTCATCACACCACTCAGTATTATACTGTCACTCTCTCTCACACACACGCGCGCACTCTCACACACACACACACACCGTTAAAAGGTACTTCTTGTGTAAATATTATTCAAATATACAATACATTAGTCATTAATAAAAATAAAATTGGATATTTTACCACTTAATAAACAGACAGTCTAAAATATATAGAGCTGTGATTGACAAATATCATGACATTCAGAACATGTGAAGTGGGCGGAGCTTAAAGCATTAAAGCTGGACGTTTCAGATCATGTGGTGGTCATGTGTGTCCAAAAACTGAAATAATCATGTATCTGTTACAAAAAAATCTGTTACAAAATAAAACACAATGCAATTGATCTAAAAATCTGAATCATTTATAGACACTATAGAAAGAGAGAGAAATTAAAATGAAAAGACTTTTTTCCTTTAATGCTTTTTCAAAATCTCTTCAAATCGCGTAAACTCAGCAGCGAACTCTACGTCTAACGTCTACTGCAACCTGATGTTGATTAAAAATAGCTTTGTAAATGATTTACAGGTTAAAATCTCTGGAATATTTCTGGAAGGTTCTGTGAGGTCCTTGGCTCTGAGACCTCCACTGAGCACCAACTGCTCTGAGCACAGCAGGAGAGAAGCGTAAAACACACACCGTATACATCTGTCACTGGGGCTGAAAACACAAAACACTCATTTCTGTCGTCTCCACTGAGAACGCAGCCTGAGATGTAATGAGAAACTTTAATTAGACCTAAAACATTCTTTTAAACTGACTATAAACTCAATATAAGGATTTTCATATTGAATAGTCAATTTCTCAGCTTTCCTAAAAGTTTCAGATTAAATAAACACATTATAAAAGCTACTATTTGCTTATTTCATTATTTCATTATGTGTTTATTTGTTACCATCCCAAACTTTGGAAGTACAAGAAATAGACTTTGTTAGCAATATATGAAGCTTTCTTTTTTTTTTTTTTTATTTTAAACGTTGTTCATTACAGTTTTTCTCATTTGCTTTGGTACATTTCTCAGATCAGAATTGAAATTCTCAAAACTGCTTGTTCAAAGTCTACATCATCTAGTCAATTGTATCAACAATGCTTTGGCACATCCATGCAACTGATTGGGTACAACTGTCTAATATATATATATATTTTTTTTTACATTATCAGTTGCTCATGTCATGTCAGTCAAAATGAATTATGCTGGTTCTCTATTGAATTGTCCTTCCCCCAAAACATCTAGGCATTACTTCATTGCTTGAGTCATTACATGCAAAAGTGTTGAACTAGTATTCATAATCTGTCAATCATTTTTTAAACATTTCTATTACTTTTTTTTTTTTTTGGCAAATGTGTATTGAATTGATTAATTGGTCTCAGGTGAATCTTAACTTTCACTACGATGGGGAATGTGTGAAGCGTCACATCAACCAATGATCAACCAGTTCAGCTCAGAGGTGAAGCCCAGGAACCTTCAGAGCAGAACACAGTGTAATGGAAGGAGAAGGGGGTCTGTGGTAGCTCAGTACTTAAGATGTTGGACTAGTGATTGGAATCCCAGCACTGCCAAGCTGCCACTGCTGGGCCCTTGAGCATAGGCCCTTAACCTTCACTGCTCACTTGTATAAAATAAGATGTATGTAGGTCGCTCTGGATAAGGGCGTCTGCCAAAAGACATAAATGAGAACAAGGAAATGATCAGGATCAACAGCCTGGAAGAAGAGGAGTGCAGGATGCAGGATGGAAAGGTAATGAGACAAAACAGAAGAAGTGGAAGAAGAGGCCAAGTACACAGGCATGTTCCAGATGAAATAAGGGCCACAACTGTGGACCACGTCTTACAATGATTGAGGCTGGTCGAAGGGTGCAGTCAAATATCAGGAGAACCACTGTATCCTGAATCATACAGACATTTATGCAAAAATGTCTGTAAAAATCCAAAAATGTGCACTGTACTGTAGATACAGTAATACTGTATACTTACTGTGAAGCTTCAAAGTACTGAATTCCACATTTATTCTTTTAGCTGAGGCTGTGTTGTACTGCACTATATTTATATATTGTACTGCATTTACAATACAGTCAATATATGTATTCAATTTTGTGTTTTACATTATCGTAGTGCACTTTCCTCTTCAGTACCACATAGGACTGCAAGACTAGCTCACAGAGGTGGCAGAGGGACTCTTTACTGCTCAACAGGAGAAGGTCGTTTGTGCCGTGGTGGTTGCAAATAATGCCATTAGATTAAGAGCGATACAGAAGGCTGTTACATAAGGGAACAATGTCTTGATTGAGAACATCCAATTTGTGAACATCTCAACAACATACAGGGTGCTGAAAAGACACCAAATGACCATGAAACAGATCAACAAGGTTCCATTTGAAAGGAATGGAGACAAAGTGGAGCAGCTCCGTTACCAGTATGTACAGGTGAAACACGTACATATGTGCATACTGTAATCTACAGTAAACAGACAACATTGTGTCATGATAAATAGTGCAGTACGTGTGACCCATACACATTTGCTACAGCTCTGAAAAGAAAATGTTTGTCCATTTGATGTAAATATCTTGTCCAAAATGAAAGAGCATATACCTTACACAGTAAAAATTATTTTATTTTTCTACTGAGCTATCACGTATAATGGAACTGGATTCAAGGTAAGCACTACACAATTTCATGTACCTTGATGAGGCAGGCATGGTAGAAATCTCATCAGCCACAGAGCTACTGTTGATGTGTCAGACCAACGGGGAGGGAATAGCCGTCTCTGAAAATGGTGTGCTTACTCATATTCTCCTTGTTGGCCTGTACACACAGCATCTGACATTTTTAGACACCCTGTACAGAGATCTTATCCCTAACAACGAGAGACATCTAATTTGAAATGATCTTCCAAAATATGAGGTAATTTGAGATGATGTGAGATTCCATCGCTCAAACACTATCAGGCAATGGTTTGCAACTCATGACAGGATGCTAATGGAATTCCTCCCACCCTATTCCCCCTTCCTTAATCCAATTGAGGAATTCTTTTCAGCATGGAGCTGGAAGGTGTACGATCGCCAGCCACATACCCATTTAACTACGTGCGAGGACCTCACAACGGACTCCTGCAAAGGGTGGATCCGACATTCAAGAAGATATTTTCCACACTGCGTCGCTATGGAGGATATCTGCTGCAACGTGGATAAAATCAGTGGCCTGACAGACAGGAACATCAGGATGTGTAGGAAAACTCTAGTGTAATTTGCCATACAATGCATGTACAGCTCGGCCCAACGGGTGTTTCCTGGGTTTTTTACTTTAAATTTGTCCTTTTTAATTTTTCCTTTGTTCACTGCAGTACTGTAAAAGTCTTCATTTTCATTATAATAATGTCCATCAACAAACTGAGTATTTTGAGCAAGATACGTGCATTTGTAGATAAAAATAAAAACAAAAAATCAATACTTTTGGCTGGAAAATGCTTAAGTTGACAGTTTACATTTAGCTAACTTTTAAGATCCAAAAATCGTTTTCTATTTTTTTTTTTTTTTTTTGCCTGAAACAGGATTTTTGAAGCAGGACGCTACAGATGACCTACATCATTTTTTAATCAATATATTACTGAAATTCCTAAAGGCATTTTTTTTGTGTTGGAACGTTTTCAAAAATGTAATTTATTTATTGAAATAAGGTTTCATCTAATTAAATATGTGCACATTTGAAGTTGTTCTTGTGAGGTCTGTATTTTATCTTGACTATTCTGAATGGTTTACTATTAACATTGATATTAATATTACAATTTTTGAGTAAGTTTTTTAAAAACTGATTTTATTAAGTTACAATATTTTGCAGCTTCAACAAAAGTTCCTCTTATACACGTACTGCACAAATTAAAGAGAAAAGAAAAACATTCCAATCAGAAATAATCTCCATAAGCCTGTGGGTCGGTCACGTGACCTAGTTTGGATTAGACCTCAGGCTGTTTGTAAAAGCCGAAGCCTCTCTTATAAACACAAGTGTGGAACGTCTGAGAGAACCGCCAGTGCAGGGTGTAGTGAAGAACCGGCTCGAGGTGTTTGTTTAATTTTTTTAACCGAGTGTCTCTTAATAGCTGGATTTACATTCCAGCATTGCTCCATCTAAACACACGGTGAAAAGAACACTGTCCAGGAGCTGCAGGGAGGCAGCACGAGTTTTCTTCGGATCCCTCAGAACCTTAGAAACACTCGGTCAGAGGAACAGCAACACCAGACTGGCACTTTGAAATCCATATTACACTCCTAGAATAATCTGAACTCTTAAGTGTTCTTTAGGTCTCCCATACCACTTTTCCACCAACAATGAACAAGTTCTTGAACTGACTCCTTTCAGAATTCTTTGAACCTTGGTGACAGCTAGCAAACCAGCCCGTGTTTCCACCAGTTTTAAGTGGAACCGTTGTAAACAAGGATGCGTCATCAGTGGAGGGCGTTGCACACTGCACAATGGAAGCAAACCGTAGCAGCAAGATGGCGGATCACGTTGATTAGCAAGCGTTTGTTCTGTTACTGCAGATATTTCTGATTGATCCTTTTTCGTAGCTGCACTCGGATTCCTCTCCAAACTAATGACACGCCCACTGATGTCATCACAGTTCATACTGGAAACACCAGCTATCATTTGATTCCAAATGGAAACCAACTTTTCAGGTTCTGAACCAATTTATTTTTGGTTGAAATGCTCCAAATAATTCAAAATCCAATATTCTAAATCCATACGAATTAATATTAAAGTTGGTCCCCCCTTTTTAGCTATAACAGTTTCCACTCTTATGGGAATGCTTTCTACAAGATTTTGGACTGTTTCTGTGGGAATTTTTGCCCATTTTTCCATAAGAATATTTGTGAGGTCAGACCATGTTGGATGAGAAGGCCTGGCTTGCAATCTCCATTCTAGTTCATCCCAAAGGTGTTCTATGAGGTTGAGGTCAGAACTCTGGGCGGGCCAGTCAAGTTCTTCCACACCAAACTCAAAATCATGTTTTTATGGACCCTGCTTTGTGCACTGGGACACAGTCATGCTGGAAAATAAAAGGACCTTCCCCGAACTGTGTCCACAAAACTGGAAGCTTAGAATTGTCCAAAATGACTTGGTATGCAGAAGAGTTAAGATTCCCTTCACTGGAACTAACGGACCTAGCCCAACCCCTGAAAAACAACCCCATACTATAATCACTACTCCACCAAACTTTACAGTTGACACAATGCAGTTACAGAGGTACCGTTCTCCCGGCATCAGATTGCCAGACAGGTTTCCTCTGCTCCAGAGTCCAGTGTGCGGTGCTTTACACCACTCCATCTAACGCTTGGCAATGTAAGGCCTGCATGTGGCTGCTCGACACTGGAAACCCATTCTACGAAGCCCCCGCTGCGCTGTTTTCGTGCTGAGGTTAATGCCAGAGGAAGATTGGAACTCTGCATTTTTTTTTTTTTTTTTGAGTCAACAGGGCATTGACACTACGTGCGTCAGCACTCGGCGACCCCACTCTGCGTCTTTACGTGGACGGCCAGTTCATGACCGAGTTTCTGTTGTTCCTAACATTTCCACTTTCAATTGACCATGGAATATCTAGCAGGAAAGAAATTTCACAAACTGACTTCTTGCAAACTTTGCATCCTGTGACAGCACCACGCTTGAATTCACAGAGCTCTGCAGGATGACCCATTCTTTCACAAATGTTTGTAAACACAGACCACATGGATAGGTTTCTATACATCATCATATATTTCGATATGATTCTGTACACCTGTGGCAATGGGTCTGAATGAAACACCCGACTTCAATGAGTCCCAATACTTTTGCCCATATAATTTACATGCATCTTCAAAACAACTCATTTAAAAGGCTGGAAGTGCTGCTGTGTTTACTGTTCCCGCTGCGAGACCCCATGTTGATTTGATTTGATTTGCCGAAGTTGGGGTCAAGGAGAAAGTCCCGAGTAGGAATTCCAAGTTGAGGCAATCAAGCAGCTCTTTGTCTGCTAACCAAACTTGTTCACGAATGAGAGAGGAGATGAATGAATGTTTCCATGACACTTTTGCTTTGACACGACAAATGCTATTTGCCCACGTGTACCAGACTGCCTTCAAAGGTAATTTGAGTGATCGGACCATGTTGCATCTCTGAGACACATTGGACCCTGTTCACATCTGTATTTAGTGCTGTCCACTTACGATCCGATCACCCGGATCTAATGCCAACCGGAGACACGTCTGATTTAAAGTGTGAATACAAACGGGACACAAGATGCAATGAAATGGATGAAGCGAGTCCAGAACAACCCAAAACAATAAATAATCGCACCGACTTCATTTTTTTTTTTAACATACTTTTCAAATTTATTTATAACAATGACTTGCAAATTACTCATGTTTAAATCCCTAAATGCATGTACAAGTGTCTATAAGCTTATAAGCTGTTCTTTACTGTTACTAATTAAAACTAGCCAAATTTTTGGATTACCTTTTAGAAAATTTCAATAAACATTAAAGAACAGCTCTGAGAACGCATCCTCAGTCTATCACCACCTTCACGGCAGAACCAGAGTCTCAGCAAGGATTTGATCATTCTTTTTTTTAAATTCAATATTATCGACATTTGTGTGTAGTAGTAGTCTGCTTTTCTTCCTTTCTGTTTAATCTTCAGCATCTTCCCCTGCCTGCTCACCATCCATCAGCAGCGCAGCATATTTACTGGCTGAGCTGAACTTCTGAGGGAACAATGATGGAAAACATTTCAAGCAACCAAGCAAAAACAAGAACTGGTGAGTATATAATGTGAAAACACAGAAGATTTCTCAACATCGACGGTGTTGGATGTACATAGCAGACTGTGGCGATGTGGAGGATGTACAGGACTCACCGGAGCTGCAGTCTCCTCGTACTTCTTTGGCTCTGGTGCGGGTCTGGGATCTCGCTCTCGCTTGCTCTCTTTCCTAACAATTAAAAATACAGAAACAGGTAAACGGTCATATCAGGACTCATGTAATGCGTAGGATCCGAGTGTATAACAGCAGTCATAGCAGAGATCCCTGATTAGTGTTGAATTTCCTACTATTTACATATTCAAAGAAAAAAAACTAATAAACTGCAAGCAAATAAATAACACCAAGCAAATGGTGTTAAAGAACCAAAAAAGGTAAAGACGTAAGCAATAGATTAAAAATAAATAAATAAATAAAATACACAAATAAATAAAAAACACAATAGTAAATATGCAAGTATGTCCGCAACTAAGTAAACAGATATGCAGAAACACAAAAACACAGAATTCGAACACAAGTGGAGCTCTAACGTGTGCGTGTAATCTCACTTCTCCATCGAGTCTCGTCGGCGGTCTTTGTTGGGCCCATCTCCCCGATCACCTCCTCGCCCCCTTCCTCCTCCTCTCAATGCCACGCCCCCTCTTCCCTGAGACACGCCTTTCTCCTGCCCTACACCATCCATCTGATTCTCATCTAAACAAACAAACACACACACACTCAATGACACATCGCTATTTCAGCTGCAGTTATGTTTATGAGCACTGTGTGGGCGTGGCATGCGAACCTTTTCCAGATTCATGATCATCCAAATTTGAGGCGCTACAAACAGAAAAAGAAAAAAATTAACAAATGTTGAACGTTACAACGAAATGGCAAGGACGAAAAGTTAGTCTACGTGATTTCTCACCTGCTCGACTTGTGAGCCGAGCCGGCGCTACCACCAGGTGTAGACGAAGGTGCGGTGTTAGCCCCGCCCACTGCGCTCCGTTTCGCCCAGGCGTTCTCCTTTGGCGGAGGAGCCGGCATCACCTTCAGCGGGAGAGCTCCCTGACTGGTGGAGGCCGGTGGGCGGGACCCAGGAGAGGAGGGTTCAACCACTTCATTTTCTGAATGCTCACTTTCAGAGTGCTTAGAAACTACACACACACACACACACCAGATTTAGTCAGCGATGTCCAAAACAAACCTAAAATATAACAGCAATCAGTGATCTTGGGGTCCAAGCACATTTCACATTCCAAGTTACATAAAGGCTAAGATGTGCAAAGATGCACACACTGTTCAGTGTTATCATTTGAACAGTTAGTCAGCACAAACCATGTGATGTCCCAGCTGAAATCTAATTGGCTGATAGTGAACTTTTTTTTTTTTTTTAAATAATGCTAACTTTATTAAAGATCCAAAAATAGATTACCACAAAGGCGCTGTACACCAAACTTCAGCTCAACCTGGCTTATGTTTCCATAAGGAGCATACATTTAAATTGAACCCCGCCTTCTTTAAATGACCACGCCTTAAACTGTGCACACGTCCTCAGAATCTTCTCCTGAACATGTTTTTCAACTTTTGTACGAATCCACGCAACCAACCGTGAGTTACTGCTCCCCCCAGTAAATAAATCTCTGCAGTCGAGTACTGACAGTTGTGGCACACGGCGGCCATACTGTTTACAAACATATAAAAAAAATGACTGAAGTACAGACAGGCAATTTTACTCTAAGGACTACATTTGAGTGGGCGGGGCTAAATGGTCCACACGTAATTACAGAAATTAGTGCTTGGGCCCCTACAAATCGCTGCGGAGCAATCCTGGTGCTTATTTGCTTGTGAATATTCTCTAATCTATCAAAGCTGATGAAGCTCCACTATCCATAGCCAGCAGAACAGCATTATGGGTAATACAGAAAAATTATTCTGAATTTTATTACAAAATAAATGCTGGATGGCATAATACATGTCATTATTTATTATAAACTTTTATGTGCGAGCCAATAAAGTGAACCTTTGTTGCTTCAATGAATAACACACTGTGTTTGGCGCCCTCTGCTGTCTGTGAAATGATATGCAACATCTAAATACACACTTCCATTCACTTTTCAAGTAAACAAGCAAGCAAAAAACTAAATAAATAAGTAAATGATGAAATATGCAAGCAAACAAGTGAATAAGTAAAAAGCCCAAAAAGTAAACTGAATAAAAAAGCAAATAATTAAGTGAAAATGCAAGGAAGCAAATAAAGTAAATATGCAAGCAAATAAATTGATAAGTAAGCAAAAAACAGGCAAATAAATACATAAGCAACCAATCTTAACAAATAAGCAAATAATTAAATAAATGAGCAAGGAAACAAAATACCTTCAACAAATCAGCAAAAAAAATAAAAAATAAAAAAAGATCCAAAAATGCATACTTGTAAATAAATGTGTATAAATAAATATTAATATTAAATAAATATGCAAGCAAAACAAAAATAATCAGGCAAATTAATAAGTGAAAAATACATAAATATTAGTTTAAGTAAAATTAGTCGAGCAGTGATAAAGGGGTGGAACTAATTTGTTTTAAATTAATTTTTTTTTTAAAAAAAGCATTAAATGAAGAAACACTGAGATCCATTGTAATGAAGAATATCTTTTTTTTTTTTTAACTTCTGTGTGATTATTACATGCCTAAAAATACTCTTAAAAACTGCAGCTTAAATTTTTTGTTTGTTTCGTTCTTATTCTAGAAAATCTCTTGCACACCGTAACAGCCTGTTGGGCGTGTTCCCGTTGGACAAACGTATGTTAGTGTGTTAATTCACCTCCATGGTGTGTGGATTCACTCGCTGCGTGCTCGTGTTCACTGGCCGCCGCCTCGCTGCGCCAGCTCGGGTCCCTGCACACAGCAGAACAGCCACACCCTTTACACTAGCCTCACAAACGCAGTGTTAGCTAACCACCTCCATACAAACATTTACAAAGATTACATTTATATGTAAATTATTAAAATGCGCATTTATACAATAAACGTGTTTATGAGAATCCACTTAGGTCATACCCTACGTACTGCTCCGGAGTCCTGCAAATTCACAACTTCACCGTTTGTTTCACAATTTCATCATCTGTGAAATCGAACACTAAATCCTCGCTGATAACATGTGTTCTTAAATATATGAAGTGCCAGTTTTCTGTTTATTTCAATCAATGAAACTATTTTGCTCCTAAACTTTCTGAACAAAGGTGCGTTCACACCATAGCGTTGGACAGAGCGATAGAGGACCGTTTTTTACGTACGCGCGCAACACTGAGCTGCAATTTTAGTGACAAACGAGTAACAGTATGCAAATTATAAAGCAACAAATCCAAGCGATTGGCTGAAACGATTCCTCGCACTGATCGTATTGTGTTCACGGTACGGCATAATTTAATTTAATAACTTTAAAGCTTTGGAGAAAACAGCAGAAATAACTACTGTCTCTAGAGGGCATTTTTACTTAGTACAGTTAGCATTCGCTGCTAATCAGGCAATCGCTAATACAAAGTCTAAACAACCCATTTTCACACTAATTGGTGTGAAGTTATTTATTTGTGCTTTACTCGGTAGATGGTGCATGGAGGTGTCTCTGGTGAGTGTACATGGTGAGCTAGCACAGTTAGCTTGTGCTGCTAACAATGCTAATGCAAACAAAGCTGGCACGTGACTCACGTCTAATATTAAAATATTAGAATTTATGTTCAAGACAAATATATCATATACTGTAGTAAACCTTGTGCTTTGGGCTACATTTCGGGTGATACTCAGGGCTAAAAACGCTGGACGGACAGGTCATGAGTCCGGTGTGAACGCAGGGTGACTGATGATCATTATGGCCTCATTTATTTTACTTCATTTTCACCCAAGTACCTATTTATTTATCTGATTTATGATTTTTATTTTTTAATTCAAATGTCAAGAGTAAAACAGGACCGGGCATAAATCGCTCCATCCTCCTCGTCCTCACCGGTCTCGAGGTCGTCTCTCTGAAGGTCTGGGCTTGTCCTCCTCCAGCCGTCTCTGCAGCCGCTCCTGCTCCTTCTTCAGACGCTCCTCCACCTCCCGCTCCTTGGCCGCCGTGTCCACGGGTTTGGCGGCTCCGAATATGGAGGCAGACCGGCTGGGGTTGGGCTGAGGAGACGAGCCTCCGCTCTGCTCCTCCTCTTTCGGGACACTGCGGGGTTTCAGGTTCAGTTTCGGCCTCTGAGGAGGAGCTGGGGAACGCAAAATTGAAAAAGCTCATTAGCGGAATGCTTGAAAAAATATATACATAAAATAAACAGGCTAAAAATAGTGTAAAGTGTAGCATTTCCGACCATGTATTTCCTGTTTAAGAAAAGACTTAAGGAAATTAAACAAAAAAAAAATCAATGTTATTAAAGCTTTTTTAATTAACACTAAACAATTTCTCTGAATTTCTTTATTTCACCAGGTCTGAAACGACTCCATTTACTTTAACAAATAAATAAAATACAATTAAATATGGCAGAATTTAAATTTACTAACAAACTGCCAGGGAAACAAAAAAGTAAGATTAAACCTTTATTTAATATATTTAAATAAATTTACTTAATGAAAATGAGCGCAAAAAAAATCTGCTAAAAACCCCAATTGTACAGGTTCAGGAAACATCATTAAAATAATAAAAAAAGAAAATAAAAATCAACCAGCGGCTTCTGTTCATTTGGCAATTATTAATAAATAAAAAATAAATGGTTACAAAAAGACATCACGATACTAAAGACTCCCAGAAAAGCGTGATGATTCATCACAGTATCATCAAACTGCCTTTTATTTCGAAGTTATAAATATAGTTATATTAATATAAATCTCGACAGTCCTGTACCTCTCTCTTCACGTCTGTCGTCCCGTCTTTCGTAGCGGTCGTCTCCGAAGCGATCTCCATCTCGCCGGTCATCGTAATCGCGCCTGTACCCGCTGCCGAACGCCCGCCGTCCTCCGCCACGGGAGTCATAGCCTGAGAGTCACATGACCACGTGTTGAGTAAACCAATAAATATGATAAATATTTGCTGAATGTGATACTAACGCTTAGAACGACTGAACCACTAACCTCCACGCTCATAGTCCCTGCCCCCTCGGTCGTCATAGCGATCCCTGCGGTCCCGGTCGTCGTACCGCTCCCGGTCGTCATAGCGATCCTTGCGGTCCCGGTCGTCATAGCGATCCTTGCGGTCCCGGTCATCATAGCGTTCACGCCCTCCGTAGCGATCGTCGCGCCGCGGCCCGTCCCTGTATCGATCGGGCTCGTACCGGTCACGTGACCCTGAGAAAGAAAAGAGGGCTATAAATGAGAATGGCGTACACGTATGGAGTGAAATTAGTGGCGTGTTAATAATAACACACTCTCTCCGTAGCCGTCGTCTTTGCGCGGCCCTTCATCCTGCTCCGCACTGGGACGAGCCCTCCAATCAGAATCCGTCTTATCAGGACCGCCGTCACCGCCACCGCCACGCCCGCGATCTCGGTCACGCCCCGACATCGAACCTCCATCTCGCTCTGAAACACAGTGATGTCATCAGATACACACAAACCAACACACACAAGCACGTGATTAAAAAATCAATCAAAAGAGGATCATTTTACTTGCTTTTTCTGGGAGTCTAGAAATGGGTTTAATATTCTCTTAAGTTTATTAATATGCTCAAATTATACAAGTTAATCGATTCCCGAATAAGTTTATCTGTAATAAACAAAAATATAAAAAGGGGTTTGGTTTCTTCTAGAACTTCTTTGTAAAGTGTTTCATACATGGCCGAAATTATTATTTCCTTTTGAAATTATTATTTACAGACCCCCAGGGCCATATTCTGAATTCCTGTGTGAATTCGCAGATTTCATCTCAAACCTAGTTG
>JAQQZU010000036.1:466783-481859 GCA_030068025.1 Parauchenoglanis punctatus | reverse complement strand
TTTAACGGGAACCACCTCATGTGATCAAATTTAGGTCGACTGTTTTGCAGAATTCGTGTGTGTGTGTGTGTGTGTGTGTGTTGTCTATCGGGTTTAACGGGAACCACCTCATGTGATCAAATTTAGGTCGACTGTTTTGCAGAATTCGTGTGTGTGTGTGTGTGTGTGTCAGTCTGTGTGTAATGCACATTCAAACGCGCGTGCAAATATCAAAATAAATAAATAAAATGCATCCGTTCCTCAATGCATTTCAGTCTTCCATGAGCGCATTCCCAGTTTTTCCAGGCTGTGTGTGTTCGGGTTTCTAAGCCTGACGTGTCCTCGTGCACTGCACGGTTCGGTCATGTGCGCGCGCCAAACCGGGAGCACATCTAGGACAAGCATTTATTTATTACTGTCTGTCTGTCGCTCTTTTTGTCTCTCTGTATGTCTGTCTGTCGCTCTGTCTGTCTGTCTGTATTTTGCTGTCTGTCTCTCTGGCTGTCTGTCGCTGTTCCTCTGACTGTCTGTCTATCTGGCTGTCACTGTCTGTCTGTCTTTTGCTGTCTGTCTGTCTGTACACCTACACTCTTTAAAGCAGGAGTCTTCAGTCTTTTGTGACACATATTGGGAAAGTGACAGGAAGTTCAGGGAGATGCAAAACCAGAATCAGAACATCAAATTCTCAATGCTGACAGTAATTCTGGGAATGTGACACTAAATTTGGAATCATGACAGTAAATAGGATAACAACCGATTCTGTAACACATCGGCAAAAATTCGAAAACCTGAGAAATATTTCAGATCTCCCCGTAATAACATAAGTAACATCGCATCAAATCGTTTTTCTACTCAAGCTAGATTACAGACAGTAAAAGTGCATTTTTTGCTTATGATGGTCATGTGATGTGCTGTGTCCAATCAGCAAGCGCAGGAGCGTGTGATGTTCTATAAGGCCCCGCCTTTTCCATTTCACCTGAAAGTTGATTCTCTGGTTTCTGAGGTGCTGTTGTGTTGTGCTGTATGTTGGTGTGTTTTTGTTTTGTTGAGTTTCGCACGCACAGGATACTTTGGAAAACACTATATAGAACCTTCAAAGCCTCGGCTCTCCCTTCCCAGAATCCAGTGCATTGTTTTTGTTTTTAAAGCATGTGAGCGCTACCTGCTCACTCTCTGTGCAGCAAAACCTCCACATATTCACTGTTAGTGATCTCTTCCAACCCCATCTCCAACTTTTTCTTCATTCATGTGTCATACTTGGAAGTTTTAAACAGAATATACCTCATCTTACCTCCGTGATTGTCTCTGAGACGACCGAGGCCGGTTCCGGTCCATAACATACAGAATAACTGTACAAAAACGTAATTGATCGGTCAAAAGAATTTACAATATATATGCCTTGATAAAATATCTTTAATTTCATGTTACAATAAGCTTTATGGATGAGGTTGCCACCAGATTGCACATTGATTTTGGAATATTGATACCATAAAAAATGGTGATGTTACTTGGTGCAGAGGATCCTGGGAAGGATGAGCCGGCCCCTTTAACGGTTCCTCCAGAGAGGGAAAAGCTGATTTAGGAGATTCTGTTTCTGGATTTAAGTGTCTAGTGTTTATTTGTAAGAGTGAACACACAGAATAAAAATGGTGATGATTCTTTTCATAGGTCAGAGTTCTTATCTTGCTGAACAGTTCATAGCTTAGAATAATTTCCAATAAGGAATTCTACACAGAACCTCTAAGGATTCTCCTGGAGTTCCTGGACTCGAGGATGTTAAATTTCAAGTGCTCTTTGTTTTGGAAAGGGGTTCTGCTTGGAACCTGGTAGGGAAATTTGCTACAATGAGCATTTAAGGGCTCTCTCAGAGAGGGAAAAGCTGAAAATCAGACACACAGATGCTCTTTCCGAGTCGATCATGAGGACGAGTCTCCGTCCACAGCGCCATCATCGACACCTGAGGAGACAGAGATGCTAATGCAGGAGGACGAGACAGTCTCGAGACATGTCCTAGGTTTATTCTGGATTTTGTATATGGCTCTATTAGGATTATGATTATGATAGATACTTATACAAAATCGGCCGTAGCACATCGTCCGGTGGAAACGTGTTAATAATGCACGCTAACGTGATTAAGTGAAACCCTCCTGTCTCTCACAAACCATCTAAGGTAGATGTAGTAATGACTAATTGCACTTTAGTGTAGCTTAACGAATGACAAAGGGGTTAGTTTTATTCGAGTTAATCTCAGAAGATTTCTGTAAACATTACGCACTTCTTTCCGCTCTGTCCTGGAGGCTTTTATGCTCACTCCTGCGAGAGCTGATGGCTGTGTCTGGACTCCTGACCCTGTGCATTAAACTATTCTCTATCAACCCACTCTGACATCATCCACATTTAGAGCCATATTTCTGCTCCTTCTCCTCGTGCGGTTTCGTGGCTCGTGTTAATCTTACTAATGTTGCTAATGTTAAATTTCATTATTTATATCTGTGATAGGTTACTGAACAGGATGTGATGCGCTGTGAGAGCCAGCGCTGAGCTGAAAAGAGTGTCTGAGATTTACGTTACAGCCAAACACCAGATTTATTTTGTCTCCTAAAGTAGTTACAGTAAAAATGATTAATCTGATTGAATGTTCTATAACTTTAATTTCTGTGCTTTTATTCCTCTGTTTAAAGGAAGAAATGAAGCTCTAAAGTGCAACCTGTCCTTCCGCTTTATCACTGTGACAACTCTAATATCAGAGACACAAAAAAATGTAAACGTTTTATTAGCAAAAAAAAAGATAATTTTACAAACGTCCTGTATAAAGTGGTGTAGTTTTTGAGAGAGCTAGTCTGTAAAATCACAGTAAAGTTTTTGCAGATTGTTTAAGCATACTAGCAAATCCCTGTAGCTTTATTTTAGTTTGAATATTATTTTATTTTACATTTTAGTATTTTTTTAAATATATCTTGAACAAAATTTTGATCCGAGGTGATATTTCTCTTGTTAGAACAAATCAGTCCGTGTGAAAGTTTCTGGCCTGCAGGGATCCGGGGACCGAACATGCAGAGACACACACGCGGAATGTAGGTGCATCGATCTAAAGTGTACTGTCCCAGAGAATGTCCCAGTTTATGTGCAGCAGCGTCGGGGTGTGTACATCTGTGTGGTGTGTCTACGTGTGTTATGCTAATCGGGGTGTGTGAGTATCAGGGTGTGTGCGTGTGTGTGTGTGTGTGTGTGTGTGTGTGTGTGTGTGTGTGTGTGAATCTAAAGAACAAAGAACAGGCAAATGGTGTCCAGCAGCTGGCAGGGTGTGACCGGGTCTGGTGAATCTTCCTCACTTGAGATGTTAATGTGGAGAGCAGGTGAGACTGCGGCTTCAGTCATCACACAAAGGCATGAGTTCATAGCTTCTGCATAGAGGAATGCTCAGATTAGTACAGACCAGTAATTTTATCTAACATATTTTTTAATATTTGGATAATAATTGAATATTTGTCTTCATTTAGGTTTTTTCTTTTAACCATGCCATGACTTCACATTGCATCAGGTGAGCTGAGGATGTAAAAGCAGGGAAACAGCAATGTCAAAGTCCAAGCATAGATCAAAAAAGCAGGTAATTAAGAGCATGAAACAACGGCTAGGCGATAACTGGACATGCGTTACGCTGAAACCAACTGAACTCAAAACAGGTGCAAACAATGAATAATCAGGGGACTGTGAGCGGCAATCACGTGACACACTGCTGTTAATGATTAATTTTATTCCATTATAGCAGTAATTCTATAATAGCAGTACCGCTTATCTTGTTTGTCATGTTTTATTTTTTATTTATTTTATTTTATTATTTTTTCCTTTAACTCTGCAACAGTTACTCATTTTTCTTATTTATTTATTTTATTTTATTAGGTTTTTAAAATGCAGTACAAATGATCTTGTTTTTTATTTGTTTTATTTTCCAATGTCAAAGAGAAACTCCACGCTGTTTTATAACTATTTTATTTCTCTATTTTATCTGTCTTTGTTAATTTGTTTATTTTATTTATTGTTTTCATTTCCAATGACAGCAAATCTTTTTTGTTTGTTAAATTTTAATTGCAAGTCAAAAATCCTCATAGTCCTGTATACTTTAAAACGCATTTAAAGCGTTTTCAGGACGTTGAACTGTGGCCTAAAAACGCTGTTGAAGGTTTAATCAGGATACGACCTCGAGGGAGGCGGAGGAGTCTGAGCACTTCATTACCAATCAGCACAAATGTGTCCACACACACACACACACACACACACACACACACACACACTGAATGATGTGTCTATTTTAAAGAGCACCATTTTATGATAAACACGTCCATTCTGAATCAACAGACTCAGTTTCAAAATACTGAAATAAACAGAATTCTAAAGAGCGAGTTCAGTTTGAACCAGGAGACAAACAGCACAAATAAAACCTGCACCTGTTACTTTCTGTGTTTTTCATAACAGAAACGCAGCTCAGAGATAATGCTGATGTAAGCGTGTTCCTCCACAAACCCTCAGGAAACAATATTTAAATATTCTCTGTACAACGGTCTGGACTTCATGTTTACAAAACTGTAAAACTTCTTTTATTACTTATCATGAAGATAATATACATGTTTCTTTACCTGAAAACATTCCAGTCTCTGAGCGTGTGCATGACTAGTGCTGCACAATTTGCTAATGAATTTCACAGAAGTAACATATCCTGAAAATAACTGTGATATTATTATTATTGTTATTATTATTATTATTATTATTATTATTATTAGACTGATATTGATCATTACCTATAATTTGTTTACAGTCTTGCTGGAATTGATGCTCGTCTTACCTTCCATTACTAAAACAAAAAAGCAAAAGAGGCTAACTTAGCTAAATGTAACTAATATAAATGTTAGCATTTTAGCTCAGTGTGCTTTTTCATGTAGATAATGTTTATGTCTATGGAGGAGACGCCTCATTTTATATGAGTGCTTGTTTATTCCAGCGTACTGAACTGGCTGTGTTAGTGGATGGATTATGTTGGTCTGGTGGATTCTCCCTGTTCACACTGAGTGATGAGTTAGGATGATCACATGATCAGACACTATACTGAGATGTTTAAGCCAGGGCTCTCAAGTGTCACTGTGAGACACACACATCTCAGCCAGTTCACACACTCACACCACAGCTTGTATTTCTCACGCTGAGATGTAAGGGATCACGCCCACCAAGGTGTCATTATAGAGAGTTAATTGGACGAGGCGCAGGCAGACGGAGTGGAATTTCCACCGAGTTCATAGCTGTCCAGAATTATACAGAGCTAATAGCCTCCTACCAGCCAATCAGAAAATAGCATTTGTTGTTTCTGGGTAAATTGCAAACTAAGTTACACGTGATACCACTGTAAACATTACATTTACATGTAATTATGTATTTGTAATTACATGTTATTACATGGATGCACACAAACACACACAGAGTGCAGACAAGAGCAAGAGCTGATGAATGCGGTGGGTAACCCCTTCATTTTTCATCATTTTGATTTTCTGATTCCTGAAGAATTTCACTTGGCTGTGATGAAATAGTGAGAACTGATGTTGGGGAATAGGCTATAGGCAAATTTGTACTAAATTATTGTTATGATGCAGTCAAAAACTCTCCAACTGCTTTGCAACCATGCCGAGGAGACAGTGGACAAGACAGTGGACAAGACAGTAGAGGAGCCAATGGACAAGACAGTAGAGGAGACAGTGGACGAAACAGTAGAGGAGACAGTGGACAAGACAGTGGATGAGAAAGTAGAGGAGACAGCAGCCAAGACAGTAGAGGAGACAGTGAATGAGACAGTAGAAGAGACAGTGGCTAAGACAGTGGATGAGACAGTAGAGGAGACAGTGGCCAAGACAGTAGAGGAGACAGTGGACGAAACAGTAGAGGAGACAGTGGATGAGACAGTAGAAGAGACAGTGGATGAGACAGTAGAAGAGACAGTGGCTGAGACAGTAGAGGGGACAGTGGCCAAGACAGTGGATGAGACAGTAGAGGAGACAGTGGCCAAGACAGTGGACAAGACAGTAGAGGAGACAATGGACGAGACAGTAGAGGAGACAGTGGATGAGAAGGTAGAGGAGACAGTGGAGGAGACAGTAGAAGAGACGGTGGCCAAGACAGTGGATGAGACAGTAGAGGAGACAGTAGAGGAGACAGTGGACGAGACAGTAGAGGAGACAGTGGACGAGACAGTAGAGGAGACAGTAGAGGAGACAGTGGACGAGACAGTAGAGGAGACAGTGGACGAGACAGTAGAGGTGACAGTGGACGAGACAGTAGAGGAGACAGTGGACGAGACAGTAGAGGAGACATGCATACAAGCAGCGAACTCACAGAGACGGAATGATGTTTTATAGGAGCGATAACTAAATACCCCTTTTCCTTTTAGCTGTATAACGTTTTAAACTGAAACACTTCACAGTTAAACTCTTTCACACAAATATCTCTTACGTTGTATTTATAATAACTATAATAAAGTATAAATGGAATAAGACTGATCTAAGGACAAATCAAGTTTCTTTCTATACAAACATTTCTGGTTCCAAAAATAAATTTCGTTTCCAAATCTAATTCCAATCTCTGCAGTTTGTTAAAGGTTCTGACATGATTCTCTGCTCCACATTTTTTTGCTGGTATTGGGCCGTTACTGATTCTACAGATCTCTAAAAACATAAATGTTAGTTTTCACAATGTTTACTTTCACTTAAGTACTGTTTCTCATACCTTTTTCCTAGTTTATTAGCAGGATGATTGTAGCCCATTATTTTTGGCAGAATTTGGCAGCAGTTTCATATTCAAGAGGAACAAAAACAGCTGTCAAATTTACAGGAAATGGGTATTGCAAACATGGTCATGCATCAAATTCTGTAGTCATGGTGGTTCTGCCTCTGAGTAGGAAAACATCTGCAATTATGTGGATGAGGTCATGTGACCCCCAGACCAAAAACACTCTTTGTTTAAGATTATTAGTATTGCACTTCTTGCTGTACTTCTTCACTGATGTGTGTCAGTATTTATGTCTCTGTTTGTTTTGTGATAAACTGTGATTTTGTTGTGAAATTTGGTCATGCATGTCATACTTTGAGAAATGCTGTAGGAGTCTGCAAAGGTCACCAGATCTGTATTTGCCCTGATAAAGATTAGCGAGTCATTCAGGAATTTGGAGTGGAAACGTTTTTGGAAGTGTGAACAATTTGGGGTTTTGCTTTGTACTTTGTGCAGATGAGTAAGTTTTTCAGGTTTAGAGGAAAGTGTGTAAAGTCCAGAGAAGTCTGTTGAAGCAACTGAGGAAAAACTGTAATATGGGGTTAAATGACATGATTGTCCTTATTAGTGCTTTAGGAGAAACAGCCAGTGATGACGTGCCTTCAGATCTCTGAATGTGCGGTGTGTTTTGTCAGCAGATGGGCCGAGTCCGTCTCCAGCCTCCTCCTCTCTGGTTTGAATTCTGTAAATCCGTGCAGTGGATCTTCAGGAGCAGCGATGGCATCCTGCACGTCTCACACTGACACCATACAGTGAGTTCATTTCCTTCACACACACATAACACCTCGTACATCGTAACTGTAAACAGATCCGGCGTCAGAGCGAGCAAGTATGATCTAAGATATGAATATATGGTATATAGATATTAAATAACTATATAAATTATAAAAACATACATGTAGTCGCGCTAAGGTGTTCATATTTCCCCATCTTTTCATATAATATCATTGTTTAGATTCAATTTCACCTGAAACATGTGTACTGGTTTCTAAATTTGTTTCTAAACACCTTACATGTGTTAGAAAATATTTGCTGAAAACGAGCTGTGACGTGAACTGTAACTGTAATGCTGAATTTTAGTGAAGGATTTTTTGGGCGGGTCAGAAATCATGGCTCAATGACGCACCGGGGCCGCCTAATTAGCATAGCTCCTCCTCTAACACGGAAATGTTTTTTAAGAATTTCCCTCGGGATTAATAAAGTTCTTAACTTTTCTTATCTTATCTTAACTGTTATTAATATAAATATAACATCTGCATTAGCATCTGTGATTCTCCTGTTCGATTGCGAGGTGTTACACTCGCTACAGCCTGCAGTTTGCTAGCTAGCTCTATCCCCGGTCCCAGAACACATCTTCTCTGGATGCCAGAATTTGCAGAACAGCTCATTTAAACTTCTGAAAAATGAGAAAATGAAGTGTAAAGTTACGTAATGTTAGCGCATGTAATTCCACTGGCCTCGTTCCAGTGTTAATTCTCAGAAGAATTTTATTAACTTACTGAAAGTTTTAGTCACATTTCAGTCTTTGTGTTTAAAAAACACAAAAAGAACTCAGTTTTAATTTAAGTGTAATTTTCTCAGACAGTTTCATGATATTTGTTGTAAAATGTGTGCTGTAGCTTTAAGACAGTCTATCACGGTTGGAGGAATGCCGTGCCGAAATGTTTTTTTCTTTCTGAGACATGATTGGTGATGTTGTTCCTATGTGGAAGTATGTGGAGTTAGCCGTGACTGTGTTGCTGGTTCTGGACGGCGTTTTGTACACTGGGATGGTGACGATGCTGTTTTAATATAAAGATGTTACTTGGTTCAGACCAACGCTGCGTGTGTGTCCTGACTCACGTATATAGTTTTGAAACGTCTTGAAATTGTGTGACGTAACACAATTTCCGCTATGGTAACTAGCCACCTTGGAGGTGTGTGTGTGTGTGTGTGTGTGTGTGTGTGTGTGTGTGTGTGTTTACTTGTTCCCTGTTCCCTGGCTGCTCCACATTCGCGGCGTTTCTCACAGACGTCCCCTGCCATCATTTACTACTCTAATAAATCAGTGTTCTGTATTTATTTATGCGGCTCCTACACACTTCAACAGGAAATAACTCATTTCTAGTGTTTTTCTGTTGCTTCGTAGTCATTTATTCTGAATATATCATTTATAGCAGACCAAAGGCAGCATGGTGTTTTTAATTTTTTGATAATTTGCATATTTGCTGGCGAAATCCTGGCTAGTTGCTGCTGGAACCCCCTGCTGTGCTGCCTGGTTCACCCCATTGCTTACTACATTATCCACACGGGCTTTGGTGTTCAAATGGATTATTAAAGCGTCTTCACGTAACTTTTAAGCAGTATAGGAAACCTTTGACCTTTATGTAGTCGTTTTGAGTTTATTAATTGTCAGCTTTCTAGCTACGTAGCTGTAGCTAACTCAGAGTGAACTGAGATTTCATAGTAATGTTGTCGTTACAACATGAAATATAAATTCATCAACCAATATTCATCATCATAAATTTAAGAGAACGCACCACTGATCCGTGGGTAATATGCAAGAAAACCAAAAACACGACATACACAAGGTTCATTCATTTATCATTAGCACAGGGTTATATAATGAGAAATGCTAGCTGTAGCCTCTTTATGCTACACACAAAACAAACACATGGATGAATAAATAAGTCATAAAATTGCAGAGTAAGACGGTTGCTAGTTTGATCTGTGACTATACAGACAAATAAAACTGTCTGGTAACGTGACAAAATAAGTTTAATTCCATGTTATTTATTGACAGCCTCACATTAATCTGTCTAGGCTATGCTAATCAGTAATGCGCATTGCTAACTTGGATACTTTGGAGAGAGATTGGAGAGAAAATTACCATGCTATTACCATTATATAGTCACATATTTAATGTATCTAATGACTGAGAACATTTAATCCCAGCCTTAATGAATATTTCATGCAATATAAATTTAGATTTCCAAAACCATGGACAAAATTCAAACACTGATGAATAACAAACACCGGTTATTTTTATACGCTTATTTAATTAGGGACTGTTGGTTGTTTTTCATAAACACTCTACCATCATTCCCCTGACCTTAAGACGCTCATCTATGATCCCCGAGGACGAGATGTTCCACTCCGCCTGAAGCACTCCACCTGTAATTAATCCCTCAGGTGAATCAGGTGGGATTAAAGCTGAGTTCTGCTGTCCTTATGGACAAAATCAACATCAGTTTCATTAAACTGTCAGTTACGCTCCGCCTCTTGTACCCAAAAACAGTGTAAATCCATTGTGTGTGTGTGTGTGTGTGTGTGTCTGCATGTGTGTTTCCTCTATCAGTCTGTAGAATGCATTCTCTGCTGAAGACGGTGTTGTTAGCGTTGGTAGCGTCGGTGCTGCTGCTGATGGCTGTGCTGCACTCGTGGCCCACTCGAGTCTACAGCACCGTGGACGTCCGGCAGAGACCCGGCTCAAGAGTCGAGCGGCTGCTGGAGGAGAGACTTCCTGATCCGGACCCGAGCGCCGGCTCCATCCCGTACCGCGTGAAGGAGAACGTCGCAGGGTCAGTATCTGCTTTCACATATTAATATGATATGACACGCTGGATCAAGTGCTATTCTAAGTGCTGCAGAATGATTCGTGTGGAAGCCGTTTTGTTCAATTAAACCAGCGATTCATGACATAATTCCAACTTGCACTATTCATGCCGTAATATATTAGTGATAGACTCCTATTAGATTTATTTCAACAATCTTCTCATTCCTGTAACTGCATATTAATCTTTTAATTCTCCTGCTTTTACGTTACATCATATTACGTTTGGCAGCAAAGAAACAAAGCAGTTTCCTTCTTCAGTCTGCTTTTTCTGTCCCTGATGTCTTTCTGTATTTAAAGTGTCCGTCTCAAATGTTCCTACACCAGAAGAATCCAGCATGAACTTTGTAAACCTCACGATGATGATTTTAATGGGTGTGATAATGACAGTGGAGCTCAGGAAAGCGCTGGGATTGTGAGGAACCTTCTCCCTTGCTGTATAGGCGTGTGCGCTGCGTTCATCCCAGCGACAATACACAAATCTGTTAAAACACTAACAGCATCCTTCTCCTGTTCTTGCAGACTTCTGACTCGTAACGGCTGCGTGTGTGAGGGTGAGAAGGCCAGCGTGAATTTACCTTTTGCCAAACTGCTGTTCCCGCGAGTGTCCGCCCACCCGCTGCACACGGCCTTCCAGCCCTCTCAGCTCGATGAAATGAAGAGACGCCGCGCCAAAGAGTACCAGGGCTTCCAAATGAGGTGCTACTAAACATCAAAAACAGCTCACCTGTTATAATTATACAGTGTGTATATATTTATACTTGTGTGTGTGTGTGTGTGTGTGTGAAGGTCACAAACTCCTGCTGATTTGCTGATTGTAGCTGAAGCTAACAGCCCACTGCAGTATCCGACGCAGGGTGTGGAGGTGCGGCCGCTCAAGACTATTGTTATTCCAGGTGACTAATTCATTCCACATTTCACAAAGACAGACTGAGTTCCTCATTATTTACTGTTACATCACGGTGCTGCCGAGCTCTGGACTCTGATTGGTCAGAAGATTGGTGTTGATTAATTCTCTATAACAGCAGCTCAGACAGTAGTGCAGGTTTATATTAATGCTCTAGGTGAGATACGCTCTTGTTTCCATAGCGACAGCTCATTCACAGGGACGTGTATGGCAGACACACTGCATAAACGGATTAAAATACATGGTTAATATGGTGAAGTTGTTTTTAAGGAGATGTTTATTTAATCTTCATGGAAGGAGTCTCCAGTGTTAGTGCTTTATACGCCTTTGTATGACGTGTTGTTCTTTAATAAATATAAAATTGCTTCAGGCTGTGCTGTGATAAGCAAATACTCAGCGTTGCTGTGGTGACAGTGACTTCATCGCTGATTAATTTACTATAACAGCATCACACAGGGGCTGTGAACCAGGTGTCCCCTTGCAATCACGCAGGAGTTCAGGATTTGTACTTTATGAACCCGGTGAACATGAAACATATCTGAGTACAACATTTTCACAAATCTGCTGCAAGTAATGTGAGAAACTGGATTTTTACATCTTCTGTGAACGAGCGCAGAACAGTGCCACAGAGGGCGCGAGGAGGACGGCAGTGTTGGAAAGAGAGTCAAAATGTTCTCATGATTATCTGCGGAAAAAACACACACATAATTAATGTCTTTGAAAACATAAACAGAGCTCAACAGAACAGAAAACCCAGAAAAAAACTCTAGTAAAAATTAAACAGTGTTTAAAAAAGGAACAGTGATAAAGATCAGTAATTCCACTATGTCCTGGCTTAGCTGAGTCTGTGTGCAGATGCTGCTCTTCTCTTTATGTAGTCTCCGATATTCTCCATATTTAGTTCATTTAAATGTATATCCACATTAATCACCCCATTTAAGTCGTATAACGTCATACCATGTGTGTGTGTGTGTGTGTGTAGCATGCCATCAGAGCAAGTGTGTAAACTCAGCATGTTCTATATTTCCAAAAATTGTCCTTATAGTTAATAGCTAGCGGCAACAAAACCGAAATGCGGAGTCATAGAGTGATAATCCAGGAAGACGATCAGAGACAGAAGCAAAATCAAAACAAAAAAGCAGAAATAAAATGACAAGTGAGCAACGGGCCTTGCATATCAAGCTGGATACAAAGATTAATTAGTAAAAGCATAAATAGGAGGTCCGACTCGTGTTCCTGCGTGTGTGTACTGTATAAACTGCACTTTTATTTATAGATTATAGATTATAGATTATACCGTGAAGTTTAAATAGCTTATGTATTTCAATTACAGACATGAATTATACGAACATTTCAGGAGAGCCAGATGTTTAACTTTAACAGCATTAACTAAAGAAATATTAAATATGCAAAAAATAAATAAGACATAAATCAATCAATAAAGACAACAGAAGCAGTCATTCAGTTTAGCTGCTTTATAAATAGCGGTGTATGAGACGCTTGGGCTGGGGCGGGATTAGAGCCGGCACTGAGACTGATGAGTGACTGCGCTGTGTGGAAGCTGTCCTGGCTCCTATAGCGCTTTACTGCGCTGGCTGCGCTGGCTGCGCTGGCTGGCTGCGCTACTTGCCTTGATTGGAAAACATTTTTCCATTTTATTTTCATCTGATCTGATTCACATTTAACTCACCTTTTGTATAATTTGCATCCAGATTCTTTTCTGCAACGCTGTAAATAATAAATCATTTTATTAGCAAAGACACGAATCAAAATAACTTTAACTTCTACCAATTTTTACCATTTACTCCTTTTTTTAGCACTGACTTGCAAAAGGCTTTGACTTTTATGGTGTTTTGTGGGCGTTACCAAATGCAAAACAGCTGTACTGCTGGTAATACACATGTGATTTGCATTCATTACCGTATGCATGTGAGTACAAGAAAATCTGGTGTAAATTGTTAGCCCAGTTCTGGCTCACAGAAACACTTACACCCAACTTTACTAAACGACAGAAGAGTGTGATGCTGTTACAAGCACAGCTGCAGCTATACAAACACTTTATGTTCAAATAAATACAATATCACTCAGCTTTTAGCTTTCTAGAAATAAATGACTGACTAAATTTATCACTGTCAGGTTCATTAGACAAATACATATCACTGTAAATGACTCAGTAATGATCTCTGTATTCATATAGTTACAGACATTCAGTAGCCGTCCAGATGCGAGAACTTTTCACAGCAGAGACGTAATAAATAAAAATAAATAAAAATTTTATTACTGAGAATTGAGTCCCTTAAAGGTGCCTTGATTGGAAGGTGGTGTGTATTTTTTTGGCTGCTGAATTCAAATATCAACAGTCTTCCTCCAGAATCGATAACTTCCCCTTTGGAACAGCGATAGAGAGTTAGACTGTTGGATCCTTCTCTGAAACCAATTCTGAAAATTCAGAAAATTCTGAATCTGATTAAAGATAAAGAGTTTGAGATGCCAGAGGTTCAGCACCATACAGGAAATGAACTGGAGAGGGTTCTGAGGGAGATCAGATTGTCTGCTAACAGGAAGTATCTGTTCTGTGTTTCAGGCTTGGCCTTAAAAGACCTGCCAAGAGATGTTTACACTGTAAGTCACATTTTATTTGCATAAGAAGTTGTCTTTGTGATCTGTAGTGGATAGTAACTCCTCTCGAGCGGTAAATAAGACTGTTTTATTGTAAGATCTGACGAGTGAGCAGGACTGGCTGATCTGGCCATTAATATTTATATTTTGTGATAAACAATACGCTTTTCTGAGATGTCTTTTATTTTTCATTATATGTTATTTTTTGTGATAATTGTAAACTGACTGGAAAGTACATAAAATAAAAGTGTGATAAAAGGTACTTTGTAAAAAAAAGTCATTTTTAAACAGATTTAAATTATTTTTCTCCTTGTTATTTTTTTTTACATTTACTGTATCTAAATAAAATCCTATTTTTAAATATACACTTTTTTAACAGGAATAAATAAAAGATCATTAAACAGGTTTTTCTTTTTTAATGTAACACCATTGCTGGCAGTTTGTTAGGCAAAGCTGTATATCGTGGAAATGTCTTTGAGAATCATCACGTTGCTTCGGTCCGTAACGTATATAAACAGAACCTGCCAGTTTGTTATTTTTAGTATTTCATTTTCCATCTGCTTTTTCTCAGGTTTTTAAAATCTCTCTCTGTCCCTATTAGCTGAATTTCACTGCGTCTCTCGGTACATTTAACGTCGCCGCAGAGGTCGAAGGGGTAAAGGTCAAAGGTGATGGTGAGATGCACATGACGCTAAGCAGCTTCCTGTTACCCAACCTGAACCGCCAGCTCCAGTTCATCACATACACGAACACGCTGTTCCACCCCAGCACCGCCGACACAGGTACACACACACACACACACACACACACACACACACACACACAGGTACACACACACACACACACACACACACGTACACACATTTGTATTCAAAAGTTAGAATTGATATTAGAATGATAGAACTTTATTCAAAAGCTAGAAGTCATCACAGGGTACATAAAATTTTAAAAAGCATTTAATAGTTGAGTGTGTAGGCATGCGTGTGTGTTTGTGTGTGCGTGTGTGTGCGCGCGTGCACAAAGCTGCAACTGAACCACAGCAACAAGTGCAACGAGCAAAAAAGCAGGAACAATAGAGAAAGAAAAACTAATTAATTACCAAAACAAGAACAAGAAAAGAGAGAATGAAAACGAGTAAAGAGGTTCACTGCTAACTGAAGAAACCAAACCCC
>JAQQZU010000036.1:425702-443841 GCA_030068025.1 Parauchenoglanis punctatus | reverse complement strand
TCCCAGCTGAATCTTTATACACTTTCTTACTTTTTCAGCCATTTGTTGCCCCGTGCCAACTTTTTTGAGACCTGTAGCAGGCATCAAATTTGAAATGAGCTCATTTGGTGGATAAAGGTGTAGAATTTCACATTTCATTTGTTATGTTATCTATGTTCTGTTTGAAGAAAATATTGGCTCATGTGATTTGAAAGTCTTTTAGTTTTCATTTCATTCAACTTTAAAGAACATCCCAACTTTTCTGGAATTCGGGTTGTAATAAATAAATATTTAACTGATTATCATGATTATCATTGTTACAGCATGTTTACTACCATTTATGCAAATTTTATTAACAGTCATGTAGTGCTGCTGTTTTAGTCTGGATTCTGATTGGTCAGAAGGTGTTAAGTCTCTGTAACAGCGGCTCTGACAGTAGCGCAGGTTTATATTAATGCACTCATTCTGATACGTTACCGTTTCTATAGCAACAGCTCAGTCACAGGGAGGTTCATGCTCAGTGGACACTCCACATAAATGGATGAAATAATCTAATCGTTGACGAGGTGAAAGTTTTCCATAAGGAGAAATGTGTGTGTGTATCACATATGGAAGGAGTGTCCAGTGTGAGCGCTGTGTAACAGTCAGAGGTATAGCTTGAACTGGAAGGTTTCCCACATCTTCAGGACAGAGGAGTTTACACTTTGTAGTTGACAAAATGCATTTTTTTGTCTTAGTGACTTCAAGAGAGATAAAGAGAGGCTGGTGAGGGAATGACTGTTTATAGCTGCTATAAGATAAATGAGAACAGGAACTAACTTGTTTCATGAAACAATAAAGGTAACTTTAATAGGATAAAACATTCTACACAATGTCACAATGCTGTGGTATAAAAAGAATGAGATGTTTGAGGACGTGCTGTTGAGGTGGTAACAATAACTCCACTTCATCACACCAACCTGTCACAGACACATGTTACTAGAACAGCAACACAAACTGGTGCATTAATGCTGAAGTTCATGGTTTATATAAACTAAAGCTAATCTTGACATAAAATGTAACGAAACCAATTTTTTTGCAAACATTATATAACTTTTTCAGGCTCTGTGTGTAACTTTACGGTATTAACGGTGACCGGCTCATACATGCTTCGAGAGCAGATTCTGTAGAAGGTTTGGCCACTAAATCAAGTTTAGAAATAATTACATTTATGTGAAAATAAATATCTGTGATAATTAATTTGTAACTATGGATTAACTGAATAAACTTGTAAAACAGGTAAAATAAAAAGGTCAGGGAACTAAAACAAACAAACAACAAACAAAAATGACTATTCTTCTGACGAAGTTACACCCTGAAATAAAGCTGTGTTTCACAGGAAAACACTATCCTGAAGCCAAAGCTGCTTTTATAGATGTGTTTGTGTGTGTGTGTGTGTGTGTGTGTGTGTGTGTGTGTGAGTGTTCTTGTGAGCAGAGAAGCAGAGCACACCAGACTCGTTCGACTGGATGGCAATCACATGCCTGCACACAACCTGCTCTGTACTCCAGGGTGTGGTCAAATTCATCGAACTGTAACTCGGCTGTCTCACCTGAATACATGATACTATTACTACAGGATCAAATGCAGGTATACAATCACTCAGAGTAGTCCATTAAATAATGGCACCCCATCTGCCTCATGCGTTAATGAAAATTGGAACTGCACCACCACAGGAGTGCCACTGAGCAGATGTGATTTTTGTGCATGTGCGAACTTGAAGATAAAGGAATTTGAAATGCTGTGCATGGAGAAATTTAATAACATCCCTCACAGGTCTTAATGCTGTTATTGTCTCCAAGGAGGTATCATAAAATTCATGTATACTCTGTTCTTCGCTCATTTTCATAAAATGGTCGAGTAATTTTGGAGTTAACGCCAAAGACACTCACATTTTGATAAAAACAATTCTGCAACCTGTAGAATGAAGAAAATGGAGCATCAAACAATGCTGTGTCTCGATTTGCACACTTCCATCAGTACTCCTCCATGTAGTGCACATTACATATAATGTATTTAATTGGACAGTGCTTGAATTTCGACAGGGTAGTGTTGTCATAAATCGAACATGGCAAATTGTGATCTTACTGAAAACGACGGTCACAACATTTGCCTGCAATTGTTGTGTAATCCACCAATAATTTTCTGCCTGCTTTTCTTTGCTCACCTCTTTAAAAAATGTGTTTTTAATTTTCCTCGCTTGTGTGCATAGATATTTCACACGGCACAGAAATTGTCACCATCGGCAGTGACGACATGCCCTCCTCCAACTGGCTGAAAAGAGGTTGGTGGTCCCTCACCTTCTGTTATGTAGCCAAGATGGCAACCATTGAGGGTGAGAAGTGTGCAATGTTGCACACTCAATATTTTGACCATTTTGAGTACATCATCCGGGTACTCTTAGTGTACTGCATGTAAACATATTTCTCAGCACGAACACACTTATGCACTCAAAATAGCAAGTGTAACTATGCAAGTGCAAGAACTGAGACACAGCAAGAAAATCTCATTCACCCCTAAAGAAGTCAATTCTGGCTAAAATATGATCATGCCTTTGGTTTATAGCATGTTGCTACATATTGTGAGCAGCAATGTAATTGTCTGGATCAGTCCCAAGTTGAGGTAATCCCAATGGAACATATTAATGATTAATGGGATCCTCCAAGTCATGTCAGGTGCCTGGAGAAGGTCCAAAAGCATATTCTAAAGCAGGTGCTATGGCAAAAACACTAGTCAGTTCTCCAAATCTGGCATGCATCAAGATCCAGAAAAGGAAAATTGGATGGTGGCATTCAGGAGACAACAGGTGCTAAATTTTAATATTGTCATGTCAATGCTGAATTCAGCATGTGACTTCATCTGATTTCATTTCCCAGAATGCATCTTCAAATATAAACATGGTTACCATGAACTCCAACCACACAAATCCCATAATGCGAGCGGTGAGGTCATGATGATGCCATCTTGGATAGATGATTTCTCAGCTGACAGATAAGCGAATGGGGATGTCTGTGAATGAAATTCCTTTAACACCTCAAAGTAGATGCAAATGTGGATTGAGGAGTTTATTTATGAAAACCAGGCAGACAAAACCAAACCATGATTCCGAAAATGTGGCCAAGAAACAGACAAAGTCCGGCAAGTGGCAAACAGCAATATTTGCGCAAAAATCCAAAGTCGTGAAACCAGGAAAAGCCAAGTGTTAAACAACAGAACACTACAAGCAATAAACAACAGTGGGCAACATCGATCCACACTGAGGATGTGCAGTCAGGTCCATAAATATTTGGGCAGTAAGATGATGAGCAATGAGGATAAGGATTTCTATAAACCAATTTATATTTATAAGGAAAAAAGGAAATTTCTCTATCAGAAAGACTTTACAATAAAACACATGATAGTCTGACTGGTCATAATATACAGTTGAGTGGTAGCAGTTAGGGACTTTAGGGCAGCGGTAGCTCAGTGGTTATGATGTCAGTCTATTGAAGAGCAGATTATAAGTTCAAGACCCAGTGCTATCAAGCTGCCACTGTTGGCAGCTTAAGCTTCCTTAGCACCTTACACTCAGGTTAGCACCTTAAGCTTCATCTGCTCATTTGTATAATAAGATTTATGTAAGTTGCTCTGGATAAGGGTGCCTGTCTAATGGTGTAAACACTGGTTTCTATCATGTTGGCTATCAACATCAATCATGGGTCTTAATGCTGTTATTGTCTACAAGGAGGTGTCATAAAATGCATCTATACTCTGATCTTTGATTGTTTTCATAAAATGGTCCAGTAAGTTTGGAGTTCACTCCAAAGACACACACATTTTGACAAAATAAAAGTCTATGACCTGCGACCTGCAGCCTGCAGAATAATGACATTGGACCACCAGGTCCAACAGAAGGATTGGCTAAATGCTAAATGCACAAATTTTCCAACAGTTAATTTCCCCCCAAATTCATTAAATTCTTACTCCATTATCTGATATCTAGATCTTTAAACTGCTAATATAACACCACTGGATAAAATGCAAACTGCAATATTCTATATTCATGTTCTGTTAGACAGCTGTGATTGGCTAGTGTGGGTTTGATTGACAGGTGATAAAGAACAACAATTATCCTCTCTTACACTGTCAGGAATTGAACTCACAATCTCCTAACCATAGGATTTCCTCTCAAATCGCTCTACATTGGCTGTTAGAATGTTTTAGTTTGACTGCTCGTTGTCGTGGAAACACTTAATTAGTGCAATGCTACATAGCTGGAGAATGCACGCAAAACCACTTATATGACCACAAATCAGATGTCCACTGTGTCATAAGGAAATCATTTGCATATAAGAGTCAAAGTGAACCGTAACCAATTTTTCGTTTTGCATTTGTTGCATGAATGTATTGGGCACATTTTAAAAAATCTCAAGCTATTAGCAGCCTGGCAAGTCAGAGGTTCGGGAATGACTATATTACAACACAAATACAGAGAATTCCACAGTGGAGGGAAAATATAATAAAATAAAGTAAAATCAAATGTATCACCATGATTCACCACATTGCTCCTCCGACTTTACTCCACCTCCTGCAAATCAGCAGATATCATTAACAACTAATGGCTTACGGTCACTTAGGTGTCGTGTTGTTAGAAGTGTGAAAACAGGATTAGACAGATGCTGTGTTTCAATTTGCACACTTCCATCAGTACACTTCCACTTCCAGGGTAGTGTTGTCTCAAATCGAACACGGCAAATTGTACACTTACCAGAAACGACGGTCACAACATTTGACGTTACACGTTTGCCACATAATCCACAACTTTTTTTCTCACCTCTTTGAAAATAAACGTGTTTTTAAGTTTCCCCACTTGTGTGCGTGTTGGCTATAAACATACAAAAAACATGTTCACTTTGATCACAAACCCTTTTTGTCACATATTTTCATTAGTACTAAGCATTATTTTAGTGTTATGACACCTATTAACTATGAAAAGAATCAGCTAACCACTATGGTTTCTAAATGTGCTGGAAGTAAACAGCTGGTGTCCTATCTAATCATTACGGCATATCTATGACTCCAACTCTCAGTTCACACACTCAAGTTCAGCCGATTACTGATTGCACACACCTGGAATCAATCACCACCACACACTACATAAACACGCTCACAGGACTAACATTGTGAGGTATTCGTTCAGCCCAGTTCATGCCTCTGACATGCCAAGACTTTGGTTCATGTTTGCTCATCCTGGTTTTGACCCTCGTTTGTTTTCTTGTTTCCTGATAATAGTCTTATTCTCTGAGTACTTGTTTGTACATCGCCTGACCCTTTGCCTGATTCTGGATTCTGATGGTTATCTGGTGTTTTGGATTTGTTTGTGCTTGCCAGTCTTTATTTTTAATGAAGGCGTTCAGTTCACCTGTTGCCATCTCTGCCACCTATATATAAATATATTGCAGCAGATGAGGATAAAGTGAGAGGATGAGGCATTTTAACAATTTAATGTCACAATGAACAAATTCCTTTTGATAACATTTGAGGTGGTTAATATTAAACAGTTATTGAAATCATTGAATAACTAGCTAGTTAAGTGTTTAACATTTCACACGCATTGAGAAGTTGGCATCTCATATGATGAGAATGTGAATAAAAGGATATCTATTTTTTGTGCATCATTTTTGCATGCAGAATATGAAATTAGAGCTCAAACAGTTTTATAGAAATAAACAGTGCACCCAAATGACTCTGATTCATTTGTGCATTGTTTGTGCATGCAAAAAACATATGTATATCATTATTTCTTAAATTAGGGTTAGGGTGAGTCATTTAATGATTATTAAAGCATTTAACAAATAAATTCCTTCACAAAGGATGCACAAACGAATGGGAATACTTTCATTCATGTTCTCATTATATGGGTCATAGGAGGTCATTTCACATCCTAAAAGGGCAAATTGGCAATACATTTTAAATTTTTTTGGAATCATAAACCTATTTTACTCTGGGCAGTTATGAGTCAATTCAAACCCAGAGACACAGACAGAACATGAAGGTGAATAATTAAGGTGTGTCCCTGAACTATCAATTAACAGCTGCGACGAGCATTAACAAGTGCTGGAGAAGTTAATTAACGGTCACACGACCTCATCCTTAGTCTTCCTGATTTGTTGTTTCTCAGTCTGTACACTAATGCCTCTAAACAAATCATAGCTTTTAGTGTTTTGCAGAGAAACCACCACTTACAAAGTTATTAACAATGGAGTTCCTGCTGTAAGGTGTGTGATTACTGAAACATTTGAAGACTTTTTGGCATCTGATGCAAAACACGTCAATGTGTGTTGTTACATAGTTGTGGGCTTGGGCGGAGACCATTTTGAGGAGAATCATATTTATGTATGGAACTGATGTTTAGTGCTTAATTTCTCCCTAATTGTGCTCAGGAATTGCATAATAGATTAAAGCCCTGCCCCTTAATCGACTCGTAAAAGGTGACACGTGAGAACATTCTATCAAAAACTCTGCTTTTGTAACAGGCAGTATAGCTTAATTATTCTTTTTTTTTAGCACTGGCACGCGATGTTCGTCAGCTAATAAGAGAATAAGAGACAGCTCCGGGGTCCTGAGTTCACTCCTGAGCTCCACTGTGAATGTGGAGTTTCATAAGTTCTCTTCATTTTCACATGGGTTTCCTTCAGGATCTCTGGTTTCCTTCCAAAGACACAAGAGTAGGTGAATTAGTGATGCTAACTGCCCCAAGGTGTGAATGATAGACTGGCCCCTGGGAGGGGCTCTAGATCCACCAACACCCTGTCTAGCGGTTTCTTAAGATCAGCACATAGGTGTATTTGTAATGAATACTTAACATTTAACTTTATATATATATTGGCATTTAATCCATGCTACTGGCCTTAAGTTCGCTACCTTTGATTTCAATCTCAGTTTCCAATATTGACACAGATTATGTGTCTTTGCAATCTTTGATGCCAACAGATATTAAAACAGTTATGAGAAAGTGTACAGAATAATTATCTTCTGACTCATTGGGTGCAGCACTACAAGCTGAAGTCTTTTTCTTCATGAAAGTCTGCCCAGTGTGTAACAGGATACTTAGACTTTAGAAAAACAAACAAGAAAATGGTGACATGAGATCTTGTCATCACAGCAGTGAGATCTATGCCACAGGGGTGTGGTCAAGCCTAATCCTTCAAGTCTGTACCCAAACCCAAATTATCTTGTTCTGAACTGACCAGAAGCTAAGGAGAGAATTACTCTTTCATTTTTTATTAGCAGTGATTAAAGCAACACCAGCAGTCCAAGCTTATTATTGCTAGGAGCCTGGGAGTGCCACGATCATTCTCATGTTATCCATTAATACGCAGAGGCTCAGTTTGGTAGATCTGGTGTTCTCAAAATGCTTGAAAATCCCATTCGCTGTGGTCAGATGAGAACCATGTCATGCTTGATATTAGACCAATGGACTGAAACAACACCTTGACATGAGAGAATGAGACATGAGAGAAGGATTAACCACACCATGTTATTATTTCCTGCTTGTGTGGAGGCATGATTTCCAAGAAAGTCATCTAGCAAACTAGTGGAATTTAGCACTGAGAGCTTGGCGATATTGGATGGGTGCCTCAGGAACAGGCCCATTTTGCTTTGTCTGCCTGCAAAATTTCTAGTAAAGTTTTTCTAGTATAGGCTAATTGACCAAAATAGTGTCAATAATAATTCAGGTTGCTCAGCTGCTGCGCATGCTCCATTGCAAATCAGTGTAAGAATCGGATAGGCTAGGCGTTTTTTTCTAACACCTTAAGATGATCATACAATGGCTTATTAGGACCACTGTACAACGGCAGGGCGGCGGGAGCGTAACTCCTGAGGAAAAATACAGAATTTCCAAGATCACAAATTTTTTTTTTAAATCTTGAATGTTCTGTGAGATTGTAGAGTCACAAATTTACTCGATAAATAGTCAGAAATTTACAAGAAACGAAACTAACACCCCCCCCCCCCTTTTTCTCTCCTGATCATACGATCAGCTATTATTGTGCTTTCTACTCAGTCCAGGGAAATGTCTCCAAATTCTCCTTTAAAAGAAACTAAAAGAAAGAAGCAAGAAATACAAAATCTTAGCAACTACTAACACTGAAAAATAATAATTAATAATAATAATTAAATGAAAACTATATCTTCTTAAGAGGTGAAATGCATCTGCAACTGCTAGTAAATATTTGGTATATTGGCCATATTTAAAAATGCTGTATATTGTGCTTATCCATAATCAACAGAGCAAATGAGTCAGCATAAGAACCTTATTGGCTAAATGCTTATTGGTAACATATTAACCAGGAAGGTGATTGACTGTTTTTAAGACTTTATGTAATACAGCAGCCATGTTTAGTGCTGCTCTGTTTATATTTTAAGCAGCTGCCTGTCTACTCCTGCAGCCTCTGATGGCAGATAAATGATTGTCTTTGCACATGTGAAAAGTCAGACATAAGAGACAGATTGCATAAAGTACAGGCAGAGGTGTCACTGTGTTTTGTCTTATTCACTGTAAAGTTCTTTATTTGTATAATAATCACTAAGATGCATAAAAATACAGTTTACATTGCAGCGTCATGTCATAAGCTATATTGTGACTTATAACTTGTCACGCCTTAACCTGCTCCATACAATCAGTGCTTTGTGTGTGTTCATGGGTGTTTCCAAAAAATGCGACCTGTTTGCCAGAATGAGCTGAAACCACTTCATCATTGTCATTTAGTGAAGTGTTTCAGAAAAATCAAACATTGAACATGACCAAACCTTACAGAAGTCAGACAGAGAGAGAGAGAAGCAGCAAGGAAGGAGCTGAAATCTGATTTTGGCAGGATGTGCCCTGTAATTGCAGAAACACACGCTTTGGCTACTTTTGATGTTGTTTTCATTGTTTGTCCTCCATAGCAACCGCTTAGTAAGGGAGTGTGTGAGAGACTTCCTGTACAGAGTAACACAGTGAGCTTTCATCCAGACAGTGTTTACACTTTCCCTGGAATTATAGATCAGGACTTCCAGAGTGACTCAGCCTCGAAGGATCCCGCAAATCCGAAGCACCAGTTCTGGCCACTGATGTCATTTTATGCTTTTCAGTGGTTTTTCCTTTATTTCCTTTTTCCTTTTCTGAAAGACAGATTTGCAGCCGAAGTGTTGAGATACTCATTAGCCATTTAAAGGGTTGCCTGAACTGCGGAAGTCAAATTAGAAGCATAGTTCATGCTAGCTGTTTGGTAAATGTTTAATCCCATGTGGGCAGGATTTTTGGGTGTGGCCTCTTCACTACTCATCACTACTCAACAAAGAAAAAGCAGAGGTGTAAATGACATATCCTTTCTCTGAAAATAGGTTAATAGTTTATTCTAATCTTGATAAAAATTTTTTTTAAAAATCACCAAGAAAGTCTCTGGTGGATTCCATTACATAATGTGAATTGTCTTAATGGTTTCCATTAGAAATTTTCTGTTACTCTTAAATGCCATGAGAACACAATAGGACCTTATTTCATGAACAAACAATATATAAATAAAATAAATATTTTATTAACACCTAGAAGAACAGCAGTTCTGGTGGAATATAAAACAGTAAAATAAAATATACCATTCTGCTGGTTATCGTTTCTATAGTAACAGCTCATACACAGCGACTTGTACAGTGGACACTTCATATAAACAGATTAAAAATGTGCAAAGAAATTTACTATTTAAGAAAAGTATTTATTTGATACTTATGGAAGGAGTCTCCAGTGTCAGCACTGTGTAAGTCAGTGCTAAAGCTGCAAATGTAAGTTTTCTCTCATCTTCAGAACAGGAGTTTATGCTTCATTGCATTTTCTTTTTGGTAATGTGACAGGCAACCATTTTTGTCTTATTAACTTTAAGGGAAAGAAAAAAATGAGGCTGGTGAGGAAACGACTGGTTATAGCTGCTATCACGTAAGTGACAACAGGTGCTAACTTGTTTGACTGATCACATTAAGCGTATGTATAAATAGTTAAAAATCACATGTTCTTTAATGAATAAATAATTCCAATTGTTGGAAAATTGGCGTGATGTAAGAAGAATAAAACGTTTTGGGTTGTGCTGTGGTGGCACAGTGGTACAGTTGTTAGCTCTGTCACCTCATAGTAGGAGTTCTGCGTTTGAACTTATCAGCCAACTGGGATGTTTCCGAGTGGAGTTTGCATGTTCTCCCTGTTCCTGCGTGGGTTCTTCCGGGTGCTCCGGTTTCCTCCCACGGTCCAAAGCCATGCAGATTAGGTCACCTGGCTGCTCTAAATTACCCACAGGTGTGAGTGTGAGTGTGAAAGGCTGTTCATCTCTGTGCTAGACCTGTGATAGATTGGCGAGCTGCTCAGGGTGTACCCCTGCCTCTCACTGAAGTCAGCTGGGAGTGGCTCCAGCTTCCTCACGACCCTGAGCGGTACAGATAATGGATGGTTGGGGTTGTGCTGTTATAAGAAAAGAATGAACTGTGGGGTATAATAACTCTGCTTCATCACACCACCCAGTCGTGTATCAGCACGCCCTGTCATGCTTTATACCTTTCATATTGTACAATAAATTGTGGGATGGTGTGGAGAGTCAGAGAGCTTTAAACTTGTTAGATCAGATGGGGTGGGGAATTTTGGGATGTGAAGAGTATTAAAATTCACTTTCTCTCTTCTGTGTGATTACAACGTGGACAAGTACAAAGGACAGAACAACTCAAAACTCACTCAGAATTGAAGTTAAAGGCAGCTGTGGTGTGGATAAACATTTACATTCTGCAAATATAAAACAGGAACAGTGTCGGTGATCAGATGAGACAGATATTATATTTATATTTATAGAGAAAATATTTCCAGATCTGTCTTTATGAACTTTTATATTCCAGTTTCAAACACGGTAGCAATGCAGTCAAAAGTGGTTCTAATTAGTTTACACTTTCCTGAAGGTTTTGTGGTATCCATTCCCCAACAGAGACACACAACGACCACCGATTCTTCCCTCTGAAAAAGTAGTTCCGTCTTTTAAAAGAGCAATTTGATATTTACATTTACAACTATATATGAACACCTTTCACTGAAGATTTCCTCAGTGTGAAGACAAAACTCAATATCTGCCCTCAGACTTTCATTCTTAGCGAGGTTCCTGTAAACAAGATTTCTATTCTTTTTTCAGTGCAGGAAACATGTGGCCAGATTCTCATCCATACTGTAAGGCGAGAGGATGAGTGAAACACTGGAGCACACCTTTACTGGAAGTGACAAGAAAGAAGCAATACATTTGAAAAAACATTCAAGCTCAAACAGTAGTCATAGAAATGGTCATAACTGGGAAAAAGCGATCCAGATGCCTTTGCTTAGTCAGACAGCTATTGATAAGAGTTTACCTGAAAGAAAACATCACTTCTGGAATTTGTAAGTACAACCAATATTCAGGGATTAGTCAGTAGATTCACACTACTCAAAAAAAAACCTTAGAATATGCTTTACTCCCACTTTACCTTCACACCCAACTCTTCCATACACTTGACAATTTACTTGCATAGGGGTGCACACACACACACACACACACACACAAACTACCTAACTGGCTTAAGATTTCACTCAAAGCTCAAGTCAAGATGTCAAACATCTGCAATGTTGACAAATCACAATCTCTTCTGGAATGTTCAGTATGCCAGATTTTGTCAGCATTTATGAGTCCATCCTCGACACACACACACTCTCACCCACACACACAGAGCCATAAATGTAGAAATGATATCTGTCATCAGTCACTGTAAATAAAAACCATGTATAATATAATTTATAATGTGTATGATTCAGAATTATGGATTTGGTAGAACTTTATTTAATCAGTCAGAATGATTGTACAGCATACTTTAACAGAAAAAAACAAGAAATTGGTGCATAAGTTGTAGGCTGTATTCATACTAGGTTCAACTGGCCCGAACAGCCCCTGAGCACAATAGTCCCCCGTCCCCACTCCCCTGCTGGTCTGTACTCACACTGCGCTAAACGATCTGCTCCAGAGAGCTTACGTCACCCCAGCGTCAACAGCCTCGGAAATACACTGTGTGTTTAAAACTCAGCACAACCGAGATAATTGTGCTTGCTTCTCAGAGCCCTGCGCGCTGTTCACTGTTTCCTGCAAGCTTCGTAGTTTACTGCTTGAAGAAGTTCACTGTTCATTACAGTATAGGAGAATCAAGACAAAACATAAGCAACATTAACTGTAATTTAAAACAGTAAACTGAGAATCGCACAGGAAACAGTGAATGGAGCACAGAGCTGTGAGACGTAAACACACTCATCTCCACTGTGCAGCGTTTCAAAAACACAGTGTATTCTCTGCTCTCCCGTTGACGCTGGGGTGACGTAAGCTCTCTGAAGTGGCTTGTTGAGTACAGTGCGAGTACAGACCTGCAGGGGAGTGGGGAGTGGCTTTACTAGCCGACTACAATCTAATCTGCGTTCATTTATATGGTGAGAACCAGACCCATTATTAAACCTAATGTTCTCCAATGAATTGAGAAGTGCATGTGATAGCGTTCGAGTTCAGAGCCTGGGTGCACAGAGTGATCACACTGGTCAACTTATTCAGTCTGTAGGGCTGAAACGCTCCTGGGAGCACATCGGCTCACCTAGTGTGAGAACGCCCTTAGTTATTTTGCGTTTTATGAAATCAACACAAACTCTAAATTATACATACAGGGTCGAAAATATACATTCAGCACACCTAATATTTAGTCAAATGTCCCTTAGCAAGTTTCACCTTGACCAGACGCTTCTGGTAGCCACCAACAAGCTTCTGGCAAAATTCTGGTAGCATATTTGACCGCTCTTGGCACAAATGGAGTTCAATTATATTTGTGTGTTTCCTGCACAGACTCGACTTTTAATCACGGTCCACAACCAGCTTTGATGTGTGTTTGGCGTCGTTGTCCTGCTGGAACACTCAACCATGTCCAAAGTTCTACCGTCTAGGTTCTGCTGAAAAAGTCTGAGGATCTTTATTATGCCATCCACTTCCACTGACAGTAAAACAGCCCCACAGCATGATGCTCCCACCACAATGCATAACAGTTGGTACAGTGTTCCTCTGTACCCCTGTTCATAGTGGCCAAACAACCCAATCTTTGTCTCATCTGAGCATAAAAGTCTCCTCCAGAAGGCGGCTGAGGGTGACAGATTGAGTCTTGTTCAGCAAAGTGGATTTGCAAAGTTGCTACACCTCCCAGTAACTTGCACTTACATAAAATTGTTTGAAGTGATGATCTTGGAGTCTGCAGTAGTTTATAAATGGGTCCAAGAAACATTCTTGAGTTGTGTTAATTTATAATCCTCTTTCTCAGATCTGCACTGAGCTCCTTGGCCTAGGGTTAGGTAATGAGACACATTTTCCGGTTTGGTCATGTGACTTTAAAGCCTATAACAATAAAGTTTTAGTATTTCAGTTTAGTTAGTTTAAGGTGAAACACAATTAGGTAACCTCCTCATTTCCATAACACAGTTTCTCATTACCACAACAGACATTACATTATTGCAGTAATCAGGGGTGCACAGTACCGAAGTACTTTTCCTTTAGTACTGTACATAAGTACGTCTTTTGAGTATCTGAAATTTCCTGGAGTATTAATTTTTTTGGTAAAAATTTGATGACTTTTACCCCATTACATTTGAAAGACAGTAATTGCACTATTGACTTCAATACATTTCTATGAAAGTTCCCATTACTTGTTATATTAAGCAAAGCTTTGATGTCATCAGATGAATTTTCTTTTGTTTTCTATAATGAGATAGGCCATATGCTGTGTTCATCACAGGAGAAAACCAGTCACAGTAAACTCCTCCTACACTGAAGGTCAAAGTGCTTGCTGCATGTTTTGTAGAGTTCAGTTCGAACCCGGCGGTGGTGATGATGGCTACAGCAGATAAAAATGATGATTCCTCACCAAAACACCCATGACCTTATCAGAAGTTGAAGTTGGAGATTTTTTAAATGAAAAAAGATTGATATGGTTTTAAATATTTGCTCTTTTTATCATGCACAAACTTCATCACTGCCTACAAAAAGAAATTGCCATCCAGCCTGAGAAAGCATGTCAAGGCGTGTAAACTTTTGATTAATTCCAGATTTGGGATCGGGCCCCGTCTGAATCTACTGCTGATACATGCTAATAGTTAGCTAGCAAAAATGCCAACTTCACATTAGTGACTAAAGTCCTTTCAGAAATATATGTTTCAGAGTCATTAGGGTCTGTAAATGCAGTGTGGCAATAATACAACAATTGACTTGAAAAAGTAAAGATGACATATGGCTTCATGAGAATCAGGTAAGATGAGAAAAAGTAAGATGATGTGGATATTTCATAAAAGAGTCATAAAGCTTTACAAATGTGATGTAAAGGCAAACACGCATTTGTACAGGATAAATAAGAAGAATGCAGAAAATAAACTTCAACCAAAAACAATTGTGTAACATTTTCATTTACCTTTACAACGATTTGCCTAGTATCTGTAAAGCATGCACACACACACACACACACACACACACACACACACACACACACACACACACTCATACACACTCACAGAAAACATCATTCAGTGTAACAGGTCAGACAGGCCTTAAAATGGTTGTGCAAGCTCAGGAATGTCACTTGAAGGGTCTCAGCTTTCACTTTTAAGGCCCATGTGGCCGTGTTGAGAGCTTCATCACTCGCAATGTTTATCTGTGTATCTGACACAGGTTTATCTCTCACCCACACGGCTCTGGTGTGTACAAAAGCCCGCAGGAGGTCTGGGGTGTGAGGAAGCGACAACGTGACAAAGGTTTTCATGTCATAACTACAAAATGCTCATCTGTGACTCTTAATCCTGTAATGAGCTCTGCTTCAAAAATACAAACCTGTACTTCAGCTGCGACACACTTCAATGCAAACTAAAGCCCTAAAACTCAGAGGAACATCTCTACACTTTTATCCTCATTAGAAATTCCAGGATACATAAACATGCATGATATGCAAATAGGAAATGGCCAGTTTTTAGGTATAAATAAAAGTTTTACTTCGGACTGAAGCATGAGTATGTCGTGTTTATCACATTTTGGTAAGGTTTGTAAAGCAATAACACACACTCTTGAACTTAAACGCAATAACACACCTTCGCATGCTCGAGCTTCAAATACAACCTGTTAAAATCTCATGTAATATTAAACCTTGAAAAATTCTACATTACTGTTTTTTAAAACCCAAAAAAACACTACACCTTCACCTTCATTAATCATTTGATATGCAAATAGCACATTTTTAATTGCTAGCTGATCAAGGCTGCGTTCACATTACAAGCACACATTAGCTTATTGTTACTTTCCAACATTTTCCTCAAATCGGATTTGGCTTTCATGACGGTTCACATTCATAATTACAGTGATCTGTATCTAACTGCAATGTGAACGCATCTGTCCTCTGCAACGGCATGCATGCGCACATTTATATGTTTTTTAACGAGTCGTCTGCGTCACCAGCAACAAAGAACATATTTTGTGAGGCGACTCACGGTGTTAAAACCGAAGCTAGTAGCTGATGTACGCATGGCGTTTTGCTCTGGAGGGCAAACAGTTGCTGAGCTGCAGCTCTCCTACACTGCTGTTTTGCGGCGCTGCTGGTGTTCTGATGATTTGTGCAGCTTGGCAAAAAATGCTACCATAGCATGAATAAATGCTACTGATAGCAGAGAATAAAGCCAATTGTAGCTGTAGCACTTAAGCAAACCCTAAAACTTGAAGCTTAACTTTAACCCTAACACACAGCCGCTAAGTATCATGTCCCTACAGGTAGCGCAAACGGACAGAACAGCGTGCAGCTGATGACTCAGCGCTCAGCGCATGCGTACAGGCACGAAGACACATGACCTCCCATCTGAGCTTCTCATTCAGGTCATATACGTATCAGATTTAGGACCACATATGAAAGTGACTCAAATCTGATTTTGCGTATCCACACAGCCCTGAAAAGATCAGATGTGTGTCACTTTAAGGCAAAAAAAATCATATTTCATTCACTTCAGCCTGGCAGTGTGAACGTAGCCTAATTACTCTAACTTTAGTCACAGGCTGATATGTACGACTGTAACAGCAGCCCAAACCTGCCAGTATATTTCATTATATTTTGTTACTATGACAACCATAGTTTTGTTCATCAAGGCAATGACTTGAGCTAAATTAGCTAGGCTGCTAGCTCAAAAAGCACACAAGGGTCCTTACCACCATGCCATTATCCTGTAGGAATTTACATATCGGATGTGATTGTTTGGAAGCAGTTGAGCTTGTGATAGTGTGACATCACAATCTGAGCTCATATGTAGCTTCACCCCCAAATCGCAGAGGTACCAAGAAAGTCTGTGATTTAGACATAAAAATTAAAATTTGGCAAGATGTGAACAAACATCCAAGAGAAGGTTCTATATGCTAAAGCATTGCAGAAAATTTATTACTGCATGTCACATCGCACAATACAATAGTTCACTGCAGTAAATATGCATGCACACACATGCACACACACACACACACACACACACACACACACCCACTGGGTGTGCCGCATTTTTGTTAAACAGCTACCTCCCTTTATTAAAAACCACAAACCTGCTTTCTCAACAGGGTTCAGTGGAATAGTAAAGTACTTTACACTAACGTGACCTGTGATTCTAATCATTATACTGACTTTATGCAGTCCTGCAAAGCTATACATTTATATAAAGGTTCTGCATCAGTTAATATGTTTAGAAATGTGAATAATTGCAGAACACCAGTGAAGGCTCAAGTTCAGGTTACAGATAAATAAACATACACGTTATTCCATCTTGCTGTAATTACACAAAGCAGTTAAAGAAAGGATTGTCATTTTCTCTTTTTCCATTTTTGTGCATGTCAGTATTGAAACAACTGTTGAGCTTGAAAAGTGTGAGAATGTGGACGTGTGCCAAGTTGAAATACCTGCTTTCATTGTTAGCTACAACTTAAGAGAACGTGACACACCCACATGAAGTATCCAAATGTCTTAAAGACAGAGAGAGGAGCGAGAGACAGAGCTGGTTGCACAATTCTCATTCATGTGGTTTCACTACACTTCTTAAAGGATTCCAGTGCAGGGTGTCATAAAAATAAAATAAAAAAAACCAAGAGTTAAGCAGGTGCAAAACGAGAGAGAGAGAGAGCGAGAGACAGAGAGAGAGAGAGAGAGAGAGAGAGAGCGAGAGAGAGAGAGAGAGAGAGAGCGAGAGAGAGATCATATGTGAGGAGGAAGAGTAAAGACAAGCAGATAAGAGAGAACAGTATTAGAACATTTCGTAGGTATTTAGCAAATTGCATTCCTGCAAAGTTCTAAAAATATCTGCTGCAGCTAAAATGGAGATGTTAAAAAAAAGTTTCAGCAATGTTGCGGGAGCGTTTAGAGACATTACATAAAGACAAGCTCATACAACAACAATGCTGAGAAACTGGTGCAGCCGTGGAAGGTTTTCATGCTGCTGCAATATTATTATTATTATTATTATTATTATTATTACTATTATTATTATTATTATTATTATTACTACTATTATTATTATTATTATTATTATTATTATTATTATTATTATTATTATGACTAGAAATCCATGAATGTTGTGAGAACATATATAAATGTTATGCAAAGGAATTCTCAGAAGTGTCTAGAACCACATTGTTTAGAATAGCAAAACAATTCATCCAATTCTCTGCAGCAACTTGCAATTTGAAAAAATATTTTAATAAACAGGAAGATACTTTAATATTTAATATTTTATGCAAAACATGTTTTCTTTTACACATGTAATACAATGTTTATGCAAAGTGGAGGACAAAAAAGAAAGGAAGAATGTTCTCGGTGCAGGTGGAACTCATTACTAACTTACTAGCTTATGGCCTGAAGCAACAAAACTGCCAGGGGTATCTACACTTATGCAATCACACACACACACACACACACACACACACACACACACACACACACACGCACACACACACACACACACCCACACACACACACACACACACACACACACACACACACACACACACACACACACACA
>JAQQZU010000036.1:407594-418417 GCA_030068025.1 Parauchenoglanis punctatus | reverse complement strand
AAACTCCACACAGAAAGGCACCCTGGGTGACCCGGGGATCGAACCCAGGACCTTCTTGCTGTGAGGCGACAGTGCTGTGGTTAATATTTGTAATTTTTAATACCGAATACTGATGAATTTTCATCAGAAGTATGTTTTGGTTCTCTGCATATATTTATATTTCATTTTTAATTGTTTTACAAATTAAATATTTTTAATAAAAAGTACAATTTCTTACTATTTATTAAATAGATAACTTATTAATATTGTCATTATTATATATTGTTGCTATTATTTACTATATGTATCACAATTGTTCTACTCTGTTTAATGTAAATTATAACTGAGCCTACAATTTCCGCTTTAGATGTAATATTTGTGTATAAGGATGGTACTTGTGCAGTGTTGTCTGAGATGTGTTGTGACCAAATCGCAAGAAAAAAAATCTTAAACATGTTTAATTAAAATGATTCTGATTCTGATGCGTGAGTCAACTCCTATTGTTCACCTTAAAGATTCGGCACAAAGAGTCGACTCGCTACAGCGACACATCACTAGGGCTCAGTTTCCCGTTTTACCAGGTGAGATCTAATCCTCATCTTTACTGTGTTTTGGACGGTTTTCTATCATCTCTATAATTCTATCTGATGTAGGTCAAACTTAAAGCTTGTTTTGCGGGTGTGTTTGATGCGTTTATGAATGTTCAGCTTGGAATAGCCATCCGGATCAAGATAAGCTAAACCCCTTGCTAGCTGAGCAGTTCGGCTAAAGTGGCTGGCTGCCAAACGGGGCGCCATTCGGTGTTGTTGAAACATCACGGTGTGTGCGTTATTTATGTGTGCAATAATTATTCATTAATGTAGTATTAAATTAAGCCTATAAATTAGCGAGGTTTATCTGAAACCGTTTTGGCTAATAGGTTCAAATGGATTTGTTAGCTAAATAAAGTTTAGCTTGCTAACATTGTCCTTTAGCTCAGCCTTCGCGACATGCTGAGGTAATTTAATCTGGCCAGTAACTTAATATGTCCAAGACCAAGACAAAGAAATGTCTAAAGACCTGGAGTGCAACCTTCTTGCTTACTAACTTTATTTTTATTTATTTTTAGTTTCATTGAGCAGTGGAAGGCATTTAGGTAGTGGTTTTGCTTCAGATAGTATTCTATTTGGCATTTTGTCAAGGACAGAGAACAAAAGGAAGGTGCCTTTATACTTTTAAATTCTTGTAAATTACCTAAAATTAGGGTCTTTTCATATTATTTTATATAATTTAATGTATTGTGAGGTGTGCTGATGTATGTTTTATAATTTAAGACACTGTTATTATGATAAGGCAGTGTTGTTAATTATATCCACCAATAATCTCTTTAATGCTGCAGAGGGCCTCTGGCCTGATCCTCAGGGTTAATTAGACTCGGTTTCCTCTGCAGGTGTGCATCACCACCCGGCTGACGTCATCATAACGTTCCCTGCTAACAGCAACAAGAGGTGAATAATTTCTTTGTAATCATTAGGAGGTCAGTGAGAAACTCTTACACATGTCACAGTTATTCGTATGGATTATATAGTTCGTAGTTAAAATGGATTTCACTATAAATAGAAATGGGAAGACTGGTCATTAGTTTATTTTTTAACTTCAGACGCCAGGTAACTTTAATGCCCTTTTGGTCTTGTTGCATAAATTGCATTGATTCGTCTGTCCTTAACGTCTGTTTTGAAGCCGCAGTCTCTGTTTGAAGTATGTTCTTATAATACAGACTTTCCAGTTCATCTTTCTGAAAAACACCATTAATGTTGGAACTGAGTCCTTGCCAGGGGGTGGGGTAAAGGGGGTGGGGTAAAGGGGATGGGGTAAGGGGTGGGGTAAAGGGGGTGGGGTAAGGGGTGGGGTAAGGGGGGGTGAGGGGACGGGGTAAGAGGGTGGTTTAAGGGGACGGGGTAAGAGGGTGGTTTAAGGGGGGGGTAAGGGGGGGTGAGGGGACGGGGTAAGGGGATTTATTTTTTGCTTTGGATGAGTTTGTACCCTTTGATCCTGGACATTGACAGTACTTCACGTTAGACTTCCTCCCAGTCCTTAATGACGTGGATATAGCCATTTTTACTTCCTTGATAATACTGAAGATTACTGAGATAAAAAGGAAATATAATCCTTTCTGTGTGGAGTTTGCATGTACCCCCATGCCTGTGTTGGTTTCCTCCAAACGTGCCACTTTCCTCCCACAGCCCAAAGACATGCAAATAAGGCCAACTGGCTCGTCTAGATCGCTCCTAGGTGTGACTGAGTGTGAATGGTTGTTCATCTCTTTGCTAGCCCTGTGATAGATTGGTGCCCTGCCCAGGGTGTACCCCACCTCTTGTCAGATGTTAGCTGGGATCAGCTCCAGCTTCCTCCTGCCTCTGAGAGATGAGCATTATAGATAATGGATGGATGGATCATTCCTTCTAAATAGGATATTTGGGGAGGAGCCCACGTGAGGTCTCTCTGACGTGAGCAGTTTAATATTTTGGAAGTGACGTTTGGTGTTATTCATATGTCCAAATACGTAATACTCGGGGAGGTAAACTAAAAAGGATGTGTGTTTTGGTGCAGATTTGCAAATTGATCCAGTCTGCATGGTGACAGTTGACACGTCAGACAGTTTGAGCGCATGGTTGATGGGTTCTCTGGTTCCCAGAGTAGTTTGAGATGATCTCGTTCCTTAGTATTGTAGCTCTAGGGAAAGTCCAAGCTAGCTAACAGAAAAAGACTTCTCAAAAGATTTAGTAAAAGACTTTAAAATGAATTTCCAAATCGATTGCGTAATCATCTTAAATTAGGTCAGTATTTCATGGGATTTAGAATCAAGCAGAGTTTTTTTTTTTTTTTTTATTATTATTATTTTTTATTTTTATTTTTTTTTTGCGCACCTAAGGGTTAAGAGACTACATAATTTACACAATTTTGCACCAAAAAAGTTTTATAAGCTTTTCTGTGTGCCTTTTTTATTGTATATCTGCTCAGAACACCTTATCTGTTCATTCTGAATAATGTAGTCATATTTGGTACCATGTTGTTGTAAAATAAGTCCGATTTTAGTTTTGATAAACCCACATTGTAATTCTTGTGAGATTCTCCTGATATCTCTGTCTCAGTATATTTTCCTCCTGAACTGAACAGTGAACTCTGTAGTCGGTGTTTAGATTTAAGTGACTTGAATATGTTCACATCACTTAAATCTAAAACACTGACCATCTGTAAGTAGATTTATCTAAAGCAAATATTAGAATTCGAGAAACATTTAAAAATTCCCTTCAGAATGCACCAGTCAGCAAGAAATCTGTTTTGTAGCTCTACGGTTCAATGAATCAAGATGGTTTATTTGTCAAAAGTAGTGAATCATTGACCACGTTTCCCTTTTCTGCTCCAGATATGTGCAGTGACCTGTTGAGAGTCGTCCTCTGCTCTCATTTCTCTTGCACATCTTAAAGAACTTCAAGAGCTCTCACTATGATGACATCAGACCAGATTAAATGTGAGGATCTGGAACCTACGGGAAGTTCCAGTAGTCCTGAGCAGGCGCCTGAACAAATGGAAAATGAAATGCACATCTGCTCACGGTGTGGAAAGAGTTTTCCGCACCAGAGTCATCTCCAAACACACCACTGCATTCACCCAAAAGGGAAGCCGTACCAGTGCTCCGAGTGCGAGAAGTGTTTTAACGATCGCAGTAGTCTCATAAAGCACCTGCGAATTCATACAGGGGAGAAGCCGTATCAGTGCTCCGAGTGTGGGAAGTGTTTCACTCAAAAGGGTCATATCACAAAACACCTGCAGATTCACACACAAGAGAAGCCATATCACTGCTCGCTCTGTGGTAAGAACTTCAATTACCTGTGTAATCTCCAGCGACACCAGCGCACTCACACGGGAGAGAGGCCGTATCAGTGCTCGCAGTGTAAGAAGAGGTTCAGTGAGAAAGATGGTCTCATAAGACACCAGCGCATTCACACAGGAGAGAAACCGTACGAGTGTTTGGAGTGTGGGAAGAGTTTCACAGAGCGAGGGAGTCTCTTAAAGCACCAGAGAATCCATACAGGAGCGAAGCCTTTCGAGTGCTCGTACTGTGAAATGAGTTTTACCCAGAGGTGTAATCTCCAACAACATGAGCGCATTCACACCGGCGATAAACCGTATTACTGCCTGGAGTGTGGGAAGAGTTTTAACCGGGAGACGGCTCTGCAAGTACACCAGTGCAGTCACACCGGGGAGAAGCCCTATCACTGCCCAGAGTGTGGGAAGAATTTTAGCGACCAGAGTAATCTCCGACAACATCGTCGCATCCACACGGGAGAGAAGCCGTATATCTGCGCACAGTGTGGGAAGGGTTTCACACAGCACTGTCATCTCCAAGTGCACCAGCGCATTCATACGGGGGAGAGGCCGTTTCCCTGCCCGCAGTGTGGGAAGAGTTTTACACAGCAGTGTCATCTGCAGCGTCACCAGCGCATTCACATGGGAGAGGTTGTATCAGATCTGATTGTCTGGGAAGAGCTGTACAGAGCCATATCACCTCCAGGTACCCCAGCACCATCCGAGAGCTGTGAATGAAGACCTCCTGCCTTTGGACTGTCAACCACAAAACTATGCTGACGTAATGAGCTTCCATTTAATTTCTTTTGTGCTTTTTGTGCTTTTGTTTCATTTTGAATTGATTTGCTAAGTGACCTTGTGTGTGAGAAAGGTGCTATATGACTTTTTTGTGCTTTTTAGTGCTCGTTTCTCATTTTGAATTGTTCGCAAAGTGACCTTTGAGTGTAAGAAAGGTGCTATATGACTATAACCTATGATTCAGTGTCTTGTCCCCCCCCCGAGTGTTACAACCTAGGACTGAACTGTGATTTTTGTCATTAGATTTACACTGCATGTCTAACATTTCAAGGTATCCCCCTAGGTCAGTACTGGGTAGACCCATGTTTGGCTGCTGTTACAGCTGCAGCTCTTGCCACAGATTGTCATTTAGATTGAGGTCTGGGATTTTCCAAGGCTGTTGCAACACATTCAGGTTTGGTTTTGAATCACTTCAGTATAGCTTTGACAGTAAGCTGAGGGTCATTGTCCTGGTTGCAGACTGGAACAGGCTTTCTAGGCTTCCCCTGTATTTAGCTCCAGCCATGTTGCCCTTAACCCTGATTAGTTTCCATGTTCCTACTGATTAAACGCAGCGCAGCAACACGGCACCATAATGTTGGCAGTGGGGATGGTGATGTTTGGGTGAAGTTTGGTTTGTGTCAGTGCAAAAATTTTGTTTTGGTGTCACCAAACCATAGAACTTTTTCTGAGTCTCCAACATGGTTTGCTATCTAACTGTTATGCCGAGCTAGGGCTGGGACTGTTTTGTGAACAGCTTCTCAAATTTGAGCTATAGATCTGTCCAACTTCTTCAGAATTACTATTGGCCCCTTGGTGGCTTGACCGACTCTTTACCCTGCCACTGACCTTTGCTGGAGGGCCTCAACCCATGGTTGTGCCACATTCTTTCCAGTTCTTATAGATTTTTTTTAATAATGTCACTCTGTAGGATGTTCATAGTTTGAGATTATTTTTTTTAACCAAACTCTGATATATATATATACTTTGTCCAGGACAGAACTTTGTCTCAGACCTGTTTTAATAGCTCCTTGGTGTGTCATGATCCTGTTTGTTTAAGCATATTCAACTAATTACATAACTTTCGATGGGAATTTGTTGTGCCAGAACTAATTTAGGGGTTTAACAGAAATAGGGGATGAATACTTATACAAAAACTTTTACTTTTTTTTTTATTTGTCAATGCTGTTTTTTAGCTGTATAGATTTTTTGCACACACCTGATGGGGAATTAAATATGGAGATATGGAAAATATGGGATATATTCTGGAGATTCGTGACATCCCAATTAAGTCAATTCCAGTTCCAGGTTGTAACACTTGCAAAATATGGGAAAGTTCAAGGAACTATAGGTAGGGCTTAACTTTAGCTAATATTGGAAAGCCCGAGTGTGCCCTGGTTGCAGCAGAGCACACAGCAGCCCAGCCATCCCCGTTTCATTTCTTTGTACCGACAATCTCAGGAGTTTCCTCCTCCTTCCCCAGCAGATGTGTTGAGTCATCTGAGTCCATGGTGTGTAATTACTATTTAAACTATAGCTACATTCATTTTAAATGTTTATTATGAAGTGTTTTAACTTTATACTGAATACATTTCATTCTACGACTGTTGGAAAGTTTTGTATATTCCTGGAGATACTTTTCCAGCGGTAGGTATTGCTCTTCAAACACACATGCGTTTGATATTTACCTGGCGTAAAGGGACGAGGGTTTCATCACCGAGAGAACTTTCGTATGTCCGGAAGAGTAAACATCATTTCTTGCATGTTTCAGCTTCTGTGGCTAATTAGTATAAGTTATGATGGTCAGCCGGGAGAGTTATATAAAAAATTCTCTTTTAGGATACAGCTGGATAGTTCTTTAAAAATACAGGTCATACACAGTAACTGTAGACATATAAAATAGCGAAAATAATAATCTTGCAATCATGTACATCCATGAATAGTCAGAAAATGGAAAGAAAGGCTTCTACAGTTGTGTAAACTGTCTACTGATGCGTACAGCCTAAATGGGGAGTGGTGTTTAAGTAGCACGCTGCTTGTATCAAAACTACTGATAGTGGATGAAGCCTGGCGGTAGAACGATCTTTGATAGGGTGCAAGTTGTAAACAGGAATCGTTTTAGCCTTTTTAAAAATGCACCACCAAAAGTTATAAATGTTTGACTTTTTGATTTGAATTTTCACCTCCAGCCTCGGACTGATGTGGCATTTGACAGCGAGAAAGTGAGTCATATGAAACATCTGAATTTTCAGCCCGGTAAGAGGAGGCTGGTTAGATCGCCATCTCGGCCGCCGCTTCACCAGCGGATTAACTAAACCTAAAGACAAATATTTTCTGCGTAGCTACTCCAGTGATGACCGGGCAGGTTGGAAAAAAGTGTCTCATTGGACTAACACTTCCTATTTAACTATTTAATTCAGACTTTGTTGCTATGTTTGTCATCAGAAACAGATTGGTCTATGCTATCTTTCAGTGTGTAGTCGAATATTAATCAATATAATGTGTGATTAATCCTCACTGTTACTGATATTTTACCTGTCACATCCTTTTTGTGTGTGGTTTGGTCTTATATATTCTGTAATATCCTTGTAGTTGTTGACAATTACACTTAAACTTGTATTCTGTTCTATTCCAGTGTCTCTTAATTGTCCATAGAATTCTGAAGATTTTGTCAATTTCACATTAAGATCTCCGAGTCTGCAGGCCAAGGGGTAGCATTTCCACTTCCTTATGATTTCTTCCACGTTCTTTTTTATGAGTCCAAATTTGCCCCGTTTAGTCCAGTGTGCGCTGACAGATTAAAACGCATACATAGCCGTAATAACTTATAAAGAGTGATACTTATTACCCCATTTCAGCCATTTGTATGCTTAACACGGGTCTATCCAGTGTTTTTAACTTTGAAGATCTTTGGAAGAGGAAGTGTTGAGAGAATCCAGCAGGGGGAGCCCACACTTTAACACACGCTAACATGGGGAAATTGCCTAGTTTTAACTGGCTGCTCAGGATTTTTTGCAATGTTTTTCCAAGTTATGGATATTAATGACCATGTCATTACTGACCATGTTGGTCAGTTTCTTTGTCCCCTCCCTCTTGGCAAGATTAGGTCAATGGTGTCATTTAGCATGATTTTGGTTTTTGGTTTTAAAAACAATGGCCAGGAAAGAGAGCTGCCACAAGTCTCAGCATCTCTGTAAAATGACAGCACAAATATGAACAAGGAAGAATTCCCTATAAAGGAAAAAAAAGGGACTCAATTTTTGATGCAGAAATCTTCATTTCTGACTTCAACAAGCTTGCTTTGAATAACAAACCATGGCTGCTGGTGGCAAATACAAAGTACAGCTGGAAAAAACATTAGGGGTTATTCTTATAGAGTGTTGATCTTAAATATGTCTCGAGACATAGGTTTTGGGTTTGGCATGTTGATAAGTTGCCACCTCTCAGTGTGATCTGTAGGAAACAATGTGTGTTGATGGAATTTCTAGAAGCTCCCAAGCACAGCTGGATGTATGGAGAGTGAAATAAGCCAACAGTATTGCCACTAGTTTCAAATGTGTTGATACTGGTCACAGTCAAATCAGCTTGAACCATTTCACTTTCCGTACACCCAGTTGCGCGTCTCACGTTAGTTCTGCGAATACATCTGGTAACCTGGCAAATATGCAAGAATTGTAGTATGTTCGCATAAAGGGAAATGGCCTTTTTAGGGGAACAGAATGGGGCGCTTCACTGGCTGTGATGGTCTGTTTTTGGTTTTGGGTTTTTTCTGTGGGCTCTGCATAATGAGTTACTTCACACTAATTCTGTAGTCAACAGGAAAAAAGATGAGGCCAGAAAATAGTGGTCCCTCATTACCATTTGAGGCCCAGTAATGGCACAATAAAACCCACTATTAATGTAAAATATTCTGGGAAGTTGTTCATTAAAGCTGCATATCTTTGCACAGCCGTATAGCTACTGTACGTAAATAGCAAATAATGCCTAATGACCGCATATAGAAAAGAATAAGAAAATGTAATGACCAAATTCCAGGAAATAAAACCCTTCGAGCAGGAAATCTCGGGGACAGAGCATAAAATTTAAACTCCTTCCACAAGTGGCAGTATCTTCCATATCGACAGTCCAAACTCCAGTCCAGCTGGTGGCAGTCATGCACCGTAGGTCTGGTTACCAACCGTCATACAGTTGAAGAAGAAGAAGAGCGGCGGTTTTGCTGCTTGATAAGCTGATCATCTGCGGCATCTTTACATTCTAATATTTCTGACAGGGTTTTACCTCCACACTTACATCTGATCCGTTGTGGGTGGATTTGAGGTGCTTAACTGCGTTCTGCTGTAAAGCTCAAGGTAAGTTAAACTCGGCTAACAGTGGCTGAATCCTAAACGGCTTTCTCCTGCCTATGCTCGTGCACTACACAGGGTATAACATAGTGGTGTTTACACACTCTGTAGTGCACTGTGTATCCTCTCAGCACTCATTTGGGACTCGGTGAAACCGTACCGCGTCTGCAGCTAATTTATTTATTGGTTGGTTGATTATTGCATTGATGCTAACTAAGCCATTTTCCGCCTTCTTTTACAGTTTGCACGACACTGTGTGTTTTTGCTAGCAGGTCATTTGAATCACTATTCTTGCTAAAGAGTATGTTTAGCTAATTAACATTACTCCCACCAGTTAAGCCTTGGCGAGATACTGAGGTACTTTCATCTGGTCAGTAATGTAATGCGCTCAAAACTCTTTTTACAGTGAAGTTAATTTGGTCAGGAGCTTTATATTTATTTATAGACTGCACTGTTCATCTTTTCTACCCTTTCTGCTTATATGGAGCAAAAAGTGAACTTCATAAGTAGTTTCTAGGGGAAAAGGAAATTGAGAAGCATGAGCGTGTTAGCAGTGAGCTGTCCTTTTCCTGACCCAGCGCCAGATTGAGGGCCACAGCAGGAAACGCCTGTTTCTCATCCGGGCATCTGCTCCAATCAACCATGAAGTGCAGCTCAATTTGGCTGCAATGAAACCTGCAGCCGCACCGGCCATTTGTGGACCTAGAGAGTTCTTGGTACAAGCTTCAGGAACTTTCTTTTGAAAGGAACTGGCCACACAAACATTGCGCAACTGAGGAGTTTGGAAAGTTGATTTGTTTTGGATTAGGAATGATTTATTTCAAGAAATGTCTCCGCTGTGCAGTGATTTTATTGACTATTTTAAGGGACTAGTGTGTGTTCGCTCTCACGCCACGCCAGCGCGCCTGCGCGTGAGAGGAGGCGGAAATGCTGAGCTTGCACGTGTGTCATCGCGAATAATAATTAATAAGTCAGGACTAGAATTATTTGATTGTCATCAAGGTAATGTTAATAGTCGGTAGCTTCAACACTCATGGTTATTTATGCTTTTACTCTTTCAAGCAGTTTGATCCGATGGCACATGTTTTATAGGCAGTGCGAGCAGCAGGTGTTTCTGGGCGGATTATCATTACTGTATAAACGCCTAAGCGAGGTGCAACACCTGGAGCACGTGCTCCCTCATCCAGAGGCTTAAATTAACAAATGTGAAGACTGTTAAAAAAGGATCAACCAGGAGGAGACCTGAGAGCGGTGTATGGGAGAAACGCACGCCGTTGCCAGGCACTGGGCATGGCCAATACAACAAACTGATGGATGGATAGATAGATAGGTGGATGGATGGATAGATGGAGGCCTTATATCAGGCATATACCCTCCAAAAGTATTGGAACAGTGACACGATGTTTGTCATTGTGCGTCTGGACACCACCACAATAGATTTGAAAAGAAGTGATCAAGATGCAATTGAAGTGTAGACTTTCAGCATTAATTTAAAGGGTTGACAAAAATCTTGCATTAACCGTTTAGGAATTACAGCCATTTTTTACAGTCCCTCCATTTTCACAGTAGACTTTGACAATGACGTGTCTACCTCCTCGAGAGTGTTCGGGCTTGGCTAGATGTTGTAAAGGTGTTTTGTTTGTTTTTTTTATTTAGGAACGAGTTCTATGATCGTCCACTCTAGTTGTCTTCCATGGTCTTCCAGGCCTTTTGGTGTTGCTGAGCTCACTCATTTGGCCATTCCTAAAGTTTCTGCTAACTTTTTGATAGGTCTGCTTTGTTTATTAGTCTGGTGATGGCATTGCTATCTCTTTGGAGTGAATATTGAGAGGTCCCATGAACAGCTGCCAAATGCAAATTCAACACTTGGTTCCA
>JAQQZU010000036.1:381127-393561 GCA_030068025.1 Parauchenoglanis punctatus | reverse complement strand
GTTGTGGGTGGATTTGAGGTGCTTAACTGCGTTCTGCTGTAAAGCTCAAGGTAAGTTAAACTCGGCTAACAGTGGCTTTGTTTATAGACTTGTTACAAATCAATACTGAATTGAAACAAAAACAACACTATAGTGCCAAATTTTTATAAAGCAGAATTGAAAATGTAAAAGTAAACGTGCTTGGCTGGGTTTTTCCTGCTTAGTTAACTTGGTGGTGGATGGGAGCTCAGCTTTGCAAACCCTGCAGAAGGGGATTGATTTTTATTTACAAACTTCAACCCACTTACAGACGCACTTTCTGCAAGCAAACAAACATACAAAACCCTGCCTGACTTGAGCTGAGTCTGTGTGTCGCTATTTTGTTGCTTCTGATTAGCTCAATAACCTTTCGGACTCTATCACGCTGCTATTTGTTGTTCTTTTCACTGTGAGAGCCGCCATGTTGAAGTGACGTCACGTATGCGAGAATATCCTTTTTGCATTGTGACAGGAGAAAACTCATGAATATTAATGAGGAATGTGTCACTTGATTGGCACTTTCCCTTATGAATATTCATGATTTTTCCCTGACACACCCCCCCTGTAAAAAAGAAATTCGGTGGCTGTACACCACAAAGAAATTCATGTTTTGTATTGCAATATTTGAGACAACAAAATTTGTTTCGTTATCTCCAATATCGCCATAGAAAAAGTAAGGCTTGTGAAGGGGCAACGGTATAGATGAAGAATATTTTTAAAAACTATCTGCGCGTTCCCATGTCGGGGTGCTCTGAAAAGGAAATCCTGAATGATTTTTGGATTTGAGATGTCTGCTGTTCAAACCCTGATAGTTACTTTTCTGTTTGCTTTTGCAGAAAGCCTATATAGCTGTCTGAGTAAGGGGAAAAAATCTGTTTTGGTTACAAATTTTATTTCTGAGGCCTAAACATAGCTAAGCCAAAGACTCCAATTACATTTTGTCATATTCAAGGGGCTGCTTTGACCATGCAGGGTCATTAGGAACAAATGTTTTAATTTCCTTACATACAATTGCAATTAATGTAGCTGCATGCAAAGTCTGAGCCTGCTCCATGGTTCAGTTTTTGACCTATGGACTTGTGAAATTTGAAAAAATGAGGCTGGATATAATCGACACCCCCTCCCCTCGGTAAACTGGCTGTATCTTGGAAAGTATTGATCTTGAATCAAAACAATTGTACGGTGTGTGTTTCCTGACTAACATGAGTGCGCCTGGGAATTTTTCCTGAATGTTTGAGACTGAAGCTTTCCAAGCTTGTGCACAATGAACTCCAAAACAGAATGTAATCCACATATAACTAAGTTTTTTCTTGGAACAACATTCATGTTTAAACTCTGCTATGAGCTGATGGTACTGGGGTACATGCGTAAGTCCTCGCACATCCAACCGTTCCCTGCAGCACACTTTAATCAGGTTCCAGAAAACGAAAGCTGATGTGTAGCTCTGAAGTCCAGATCATAAAATTTAGCAAAACTAATTTGCTTAATATTAAACTATTGACCATTACCTTTTTTTCTAATGTAGATTTCTGATGAGTGGTGTCCTGTTGCAAGTCTTCTCCGGCAGTCATCTTTGCTACCCATTCTAAATTTACCTCTTCAAGAACATCAAGACATCCAAGTAGGATGAAGTCAGAAAAGATTATCCATGATTATCCAGTAACCACTAGAAGGTCCAGCAGACACCAGACGTCTTCTGGTGCTTTGAGCTCATCAGATAGTGGTGTTCATGTGAAGAGAGAAGTTCAGCAGTGTGTGAGCAGCGCTTCAGCCAGAAGCGTAATCTCAAGACCTCAGGTTGTTCACACAGAAGAGAAGCCGTATCACTGCTCCGACTGCGGGAGGCGTTTTACACAAAAGGTTAATCTCCAAGTACACCAACGTAGCCATACTGGAGAGAAACCGTATTTCTGCTCAGCTTGTGGGAAGAGTTTTAGGACACACAGAATCTTTAAGAAAGTCCAGCACGCCGACACGCCTAATAATGAAAATGTGCCACTGCTGTCATGAGAAGAAGGATTTTGACTCTAATATGATCTATTATATGCTATCAAAAACTTTTTTATATTAATCCTTGGTATGGATTAGAGGGGCCAATGGGAATTTCATCACTATGAAACTAATTTCATAGTGGGGGCAAATATTTTTATAGTTGTTTTTTAAATGCATGCTAAAGTTGGACTTACTGAGAATGTGAGACACCTTTTTTTTATCTGTTCTCTCATTTTTTGGAATTCCAAGACAGCATGGGCAGAAAGTTGGTAAATAATTTTCATATTTTTGGGTAGCCATGAACTTGTATGTACAGTGGATATAAAAAGTTTGCACACCCCTGTTAAAATGCCAGGTTTTTGTGATTTAAAATGTGAGACCACAATAAATCATTTCACAACTTTTCCCACCTTTTAATGTGACTTATAACCTGTACAATTCAATCGAAAAACAAAACTCTGTTAAAGGAAAAAATACAAAAAATAAAAAACATACAATAAGCTGGTTGCATAAGTCTACACACCCTTAAACTAATAGTTTGTTGAAGCCCCTTTTGATCCAATTACAGCATTCAGTCTTCTTGGGTAGGAGTCTATCAGCTGGGCACATCTGGACTTGGCGATATTTGCTCACTCTTCCTTGCAAAAGCGCCCCAAATCTGTCGGATTGTGAGGGTATCTCTGGTGCACGGCCCTCTTCAGGTCACTCACAGATTTTCTACTGGCTGTGGGTCTGGGCTCAGGCTGGGCGGCGCCAAAACTTTCATTTTCTTCAGGTGTGAATCTTTTGTTGATTTGGACATATGTTTCAAAGGTGAAACTTCTCTTCATCTTCAGATTTCCAGCAGATGCCTGAAGATTTTAGGCCAAAAGTGACTGGGATTTGGAACTGTTCATAATTCCCTCCACCTTGACTAAAGCCCCAGTTCCAGCTGAAGAAAAGCTGCCCCTAAGCATGACACTGCCACCACCGTGCTTCACCCTGGGTGTGGTGCTCTTTTGGTGATGCCAAGTGTTGTTTTTTTGCGAGTTTTATCCAGGCCTGGATGTTTTTCTTTGTAAGAAAAGGCTTGTGCCCCACAGTCCAGGCATGTGGAGAATACAGGAGACTGTAATCACATGTAGTGCACAACCAGTTCTTGGCAGAAGTTCCTGCGGCTCCGTCAGTGTTGCTGTGGGTCTCTCGGCAGTCTCCCTGACCAGTTTTCTAATCTTCTAACATCAATTTTGGAGGGACGTCCGGTTCTTGGCGACGTCACTGTTGTCCCATATTTTCTCCACTTTTTGATAATGGTCTTCAGTGTTTCGTGGTGTATCCAATGTTGAGGAAAAAAAATTCTACCCGTCACCTGACTGATACCTTTCAACACTGAGGTCCCTTTGATGCTGTGTGAGCTCTCTGCGAACCCTGGCTTTTATTGTAGCAGGCATCTGAGTAAATATCAGAAAAAATCCTACGAGGTTCTAATCCTAATCCTACAGTTGAGCTTTATTGGGTTAATCAGAGTCTCTGTAATTGATGGCAGCTGTGGACCCGAATGAATGCTGTAATTGAACCAAAAGGTGCTTCAACAAAGTATTAGTTTAAGGGTGTGTACACTTTTGCAACCAGCTTATTGTATGTTTTTTATGTTTTATATTTTTCCCCTAACAGATTTGTTTGTTTTTCAGTTGAACTGTACAGGTCATAGGTCACATTAAAGGTGAGAAGCTTTGAAATTGTTTATTGTGGTCTCATTTTTTTTACATCACACAAGCCTGAGTACATGGGATGTACACTTTTTATATCCACTGTAAATAAAACTTGCAATTTAACCAACTTGGTAAGAATATAGTGAAAGGCACGATCCTCCACTGTGCCATGAAACTGAACAAGTTTCATCATGCTGTAATAGTACAAAATAGAAATATAAAAACGATGTCTAAGATTTTGCCTAATGGCAAATGATGTTATTCTCTTGTTTCTTATATATACGTACAGCTTCCAACAGTGTAAATCAGTATTAGTCGCCACAGGCTTGCTTATTAGGGATATGTATAGATAAATGTATAAGTTTATATTCAGAATTTATATACTTTTGTGAAGCTGCTTTGAGACAATGTCTGTTGTTAAAAGCGCTATACAAATAAAATTGAATTGAATTATTACACAACTTGCCACACACAATACTGAAAATTCCTCTACAGTTCATGTACACAGTGCAAACATACTGTACGCTGCAGCAGCATGTGGCCAACTTAGGAAATAAAGTGAATACCTCAATGTCATGCGCTTTTTAAGGACAGAATGTTTTGCAGCCTTTTAAATAAACTGAAACCTCCTGAAGATTTTTTTTTGTCTTTGCTACTCCTGTTATTAACAACAGTAATAATAATAATAATAATAATAATAATTCCCAGTGTATTACTGGGAGAGATATACGTAGTTTGTCTAGACTCCTTCAGAATCCTGTCAAAAATTATGCTCACTTTAGCTAGCTAGCTAACTTGGTTAAACTGACAAGAAACCTGAATACATGTCAATAGAATAGCCAATTAGCAAAAACTGCAAAATGTCTATTAAAATATATGCTAAACAGAGCTGTGTTGTATTTTAGTTGGTTAGCTAACTAAAGAAACCTCATGGAGAGCAGCCAGTTTTTCCTCAGAAATGTGGTTGTTGAATGTAAATGTTGACTTCTGTTTATAGTTTCAATAAGTAGCTACTTTTACTTGCATTACTTTGATTAATATGATGAAACAGTTACAGGCCTGAGTGGTTATTGGTTCTATTATACTGTAGTGAACTTAAACATTTATGCAATATTTTGGACTGAGATTGCAATTTGAAAGCAAATTCTTTACAGATTTTTAACATGTGATGAAACATATTGTGCTGGAAATTCACCTGAAAAATAAAAATCATAACAAAAACATAAATATGCTCAAGCAAATATTATGTTAACCGCTGTGATGGTTATTCTGCTGGGCTTTCAGTACGCAGGGTCTCGGCTGGGACGGCGCACAGGCTGTCAAAGGTGTCATCCTGACATCGAGTTCTGATTTTGAGCAGTTCAGCTCGTCCGTAATGTGGACATTCAGCGAGCGGTTGAACATAATGAACACGTGAGTTTGGGGCGATTGGACGTGGTTTCTGCGCTTCAGTGGACACGCCCCCAGCGTCTCGGAGAAGAGAATACTGCTAATGTTTTCACAATTTTGAAACCTAATTTTACATACCTCACTCTGTGGAGTGATAAACCCAACACACACAGTTTTACTGCTAAACACACTGTTTATAGTAAAAAAAAAAATTGTTTCACTGCTTTGTAGACTTGTAATACCATGTCTACAAAAATGTAGTTTTTGGATGATTTTTAAAAACATATATAGCTAACATTGTTGTTTCTAAAAATATTTTAATGAAAATGTGAAAAATGTAATTAAACATATGTACAAATGTTAAACAATTTACAGCTTAAGTACAGAATTTTAATATAAAAATCACAGAGACTAATAACTGTAATAAGTCCATAATAAAATATCACTTTCACACTTATGTAATAAAAAATCACTCAGATTAGCTAGTGAATGCTAAGGGAAATTACCTCAGACTAGCTAATGAATGCTAAGGGAATTTACGTCAGACTAGCTAGTGAATGCTAAGGGAAATTACGTCAGACTAGCTAGTGAATGCTAAGGGAAATTACCTCAGACTAGCTAGTGAATGCTAAGGGAAATTACCTCAGACTAGCTAGTGAATGCTAAGGGAAATCACCTCAGATTAGCTGGTGAATGCTGGTCTTAAATGATTTTTCATTTTAAACAATATGAATGTAAATTTATATTCTGGTGCATGTAATTACTTTTCAATTCTATGACATTGCTGTGGTGTTTATTGTTGTATTGGTGTATTTTTTAAAATGCATAAGCTCCATGTTCGTTAGGACATGACCGGGTAATACGGGTCACACTACAATACCCAGAATGCCGCGTTTCTTATTTCCCGACAGGCCGCGCGCTACTTTGAATAAGTGCGCGACGCCGCGGTCAGTTTAAAACTCCACAGCAGCCCGGAACAGTGGTGTTAACTGTTAACTTATAGCGGGCAACTTCACTTTAACGGCAGTTTGGGTGTTCGGTGAGTGTGCTCTTAGAGAAGTTAATTAAACACCAGTTAAAATTGAGTCGGTTTAGTTATCCAGCTTAATTAGCCGGCTAGCTGCGCGCGAGATAAACTTGCCGGCGTTTGCTAGCTAGTTAGCCAGACGGCAGGGTTTACGCAGGAATATCACGAGACTAACAATAACAGCTTAATAAAATTCCTTAAAGACCGTTGTTTAGTGAAAATATGGTTTTCATTCTTAAAGGTGCCTCAGTTGACTTGTTTTATTCTTTATTTTGAACACGTGATCTGGATTTCTGGATTTCCCAGAAGCAGTAAATACAAAATGCAGCATGATGTCTGATTATTTTCAGTTTTCAGTTGTATGAAGTTTGTATCAGAGCAGATTTGTTCTCAGATTCACTCCGATAAGTACTGAGATAAACTTTATTGTTTTTTAAGTTTACAAAAATTCCACAGACCTTTAAGATCACAGGACAGCTTTAATCATGAATGTAATCCTGTGGCAGTGCTGAAACTGGGAGTGGGTGAATCCTCACCTGATTAGTGCTGATTCCTGAATACTGAGTACTGATTGTTTATTTTTGCAGAAGAATGAAATGTTTAAAAACGGATGACTATGTCCAGCGGATATCCTGCGTAAAGGACACTGTTGTTCTTCATGATGAGCTGAAGGTAAAAAAAAAAGTTTTTTTGTTTTTTTTTAAAGAGCTTAATTAGGTGTCTTAAATACTGTTATTTATTTATCCTGTTACGCGATTGACCGTGTGTGTTTTTGAAACCTGATGTTCATGCAGAGGCATGTAAAGGATGGCCTCGGACCGTCGGGCCGGACGGCGTGTGATCGGATCATTCGGGCCTGCAACCAGCATCTCGGTGCAGGAGCTCCAGAGCCAGAGCTTCAGGAGCGGCTGGTGGAGCTGGTGGAGCTGGCCACGCAGGGATACGGCTCCGTCTCAGAGCCCGGAGCTCAGGGGTCCTCACTTTATCTGGAGAAGATCATCTTCCACATCCTCCAGAAGCTGGTCACGCATCGAGCTCATGCTGCAGCACGACGACTAGCGGAGTTCATGTATCTCCGACTGCAGGGCGCGTCCTCCGAGGTACGGCCCCCGACACGCCTCCAGCAGGGGCGTAACATACGCAAAATTGAACTGCAATACAATTAACATAGTTAAACATGGCCGAGCTTTTCATTGGTGCCCCACAGAGGGGGCGTGTCTAAAGCACAGGGCGGGGTGTTTCACACAGAGGGGGCGTGTCTAAAGCACAGGGCGGGGCGTTTCACACAGAGGGGGCGTGTCTAAAGCACAGGGCGGGGCGTTTCTCACAGAGGGGGCGTGTCTAAAGCACAGGGCGGGGCGTTTCACACGGAGGGGGCGTGTCTAAAGTACAGGGCGGTGTTCTTTTTTGATGTTCTGTTTCATTTACATAACTTTGAATTTGAGAGCCTCGTATTGAAAGAAATGACGTGCCATGTCGTGTCTGTACTGAACCTGAGCTCCGCGTCACGAACAAAGTCAAAATCTCTTCAGGTGGTGAAAATCGTAAGAATGTAACATTTCATTTGCAGCAAGATCTTAATAAACTTTAGGAAACTGTATAGATTTATGAGTAAGTAAAAGTAGAGCATGGGCTCTTTAAAACATCATTTTTGTCCTTTTAATATGTAGAAATCTTTCTTTTTAAATCCTGCTATGTGCAGTGCCAGGGTTCAGAAGAGAAAATTTTCCTGAACCTGTTCCTTTATCTTTAACATTCACATGCTGGGACAGTTCACTAAGTAGTTCCGTTACTTCACACTTTCCTGAAGGTTTATGTGGAATCCCTACGCCATCGGCGCCACACGCCTCCCGCTGAGGAAGTAGTTCTGTCTGTGAGTGGATTAATGTACAGCTGAGTCACGTGTCTCTCTACGCAGCGGTATGACGTGTACGTGATGTGTTTGCTGACAGGCTGAAGACTTCTGCGTCCTGGTGCGGAACTGTTTCGCCATACTGTGGAACGGCTCGAGCGGCGCTCAGGCCTCCGGCATGTTGCCTAGAGAGAGACTCGGAGGGCAGCTGCAGGCTCTGCGTTTCCGTCTGCTGGAGGGGACGTCCTCCGCCTCGTCTAAACTCCCTGTGTTTGTGGAGGAGGCGCTGAGCGAGTACGAGCGTGCACGTGGCAGCTTGTGTCAGGACGACGCTGTGTTTTTGCTCTCGGAGTTCAGGGCACGTTTCTTCAGCGCACACGTGGAGCAGGACCACGCCCTGACTCGGCCCATGCTGGCTGTGAGGTGTGAGGTGGCGGTGAAGGTGTGTAAGTCTCTGTGTAAGAGCAGACTGTGGGACGAAGCGGCACGGCTGGTGGACGGAGCGCTGGAGTGCGTGCGGAAGCTCGCGGGGGGGCTGTGCCTGGCGATGGGGCTGGCGAGTCGGGCGGTGCGACTGCACAGAGACCTCGGCGCCGGCGGTGAATGTAGCAAAACCTTCACAGACTGCGCTCGCGTCCTCAGGGGTCTGCCTGCTGCGCTTGCCGATGCAGAAAGCCACACCCTGTTGGAGGCGTGTCAGCTGGTTGTCTGGGCGACAGAGGCAGGGCAGATGAAAGGGATGGGTGGAGCTACACTGCTAGCCAGTTTTTCCTTCTGGGAGGAATATCAGGAATTTCTAATCAAACAGCAAAAGGTGAGTGTTTTTGTTTGTTTGTTTGTTCATATTGTTTGTTTGATTGTTCATATTGTTTGTCTCCGTGTTTCAGAGCTTGTCCTCACAGCAGCTGCAGTACTCTCTGTGCTTCAGTCTGTACCAGGGCTTCATCAGCACCTACGACAGTTTACACACCTCACAGGTATCTCTCTCTCTCTCTCTCACATATATACTGACACACTCAGGCATTTTCTGCACACTTAACACCAACCAGACAGGACCTTAAAGGAGGCTTTAGTTATCTTCCACTAACTTGAGTGATGACTGGAGTGGTTACCATGACAACATCAAAAGCAACTGCGTAGTCATGACCTTGGTTTGATTTGATCATGCATCGTACCCTGATGATTTTACTCTGTCAGCTTTAATTGAAAAAGCCACGCTGAGTTGTGATGGATTTAATTACACAGGAGAGTAACACTATGACCTCGCTGACCTCTCCACTTGTATGATATCAGTGTTTGTCTATTATTATTATTATTAATTTTTTATTCATTTATTTTTTTTTTTATTTGTTGGAATTGAAAAATAAAACGGGACAGTTTTTGTTCCACAAGCAGCACCAGCACACTGAATATCCCCTTGAAAACACTGATTGCTGTTATTAACGTTTGCTATTCCTTTTGTTCCTGTTCCATTCAGCGTCAGCTTTGAATAGTACCGTTAGTATAATTAGAACCGTTAGTCATGTCCAGTGGGAACATTTGGTACTAAACCAGTGACTATCTGTAAAACACAGTGCCTCACAGTCTTCCTGGTGTGTCTGTGTCTGTAGGACTCTGTCGTTGAATTTCTGGACAGAATCGTGTTGTATTGCCAGGCCACAGCAGGACGCATGATGACCGAACTCCGAAAACTGTCCAGCGACGGCTTCTTTCTGAAAGCAGGTAAATCACAGCTTAGTGTTTTTATGCACCAGAGATCTGTAACACCTCCTTAAATGTCATCAGGGGGCAAAAAAACAAATAAACATGTTTATTGGGGGGGACATGTATCCAATATCAGATCCTATAACATATGGCAGAAGTTGCAATTGGATTCGGGGAAGATGTTTGTTTATGAAACTGGAGATGCTTACATATAAGCAGACCGTTTCTTCTTTTGTTAGGATTTATTTTAATATATTTCTTCTTTATATACTTCCAGTGTAATGGATTTTTTGTGTGAAAGCATGTAACTTAAGTGCTCAAGTAAAAAATCTAACATTTTAAAGCTTAGTGGTGGATAAAAAAATAATAATAAACATTATAAAATATAATATAGTGATGTTTGTTTTTTTAAATACAGTTTTTAAATAAAGTTTATGACTGTATAAATAATATGAGAGCGGCACATATATAATTGAGTGTGTGTGTAGTGTGTGTGGTGAACAATGTGGTGTATGAGTTGTTTAACAGGAAGCTGTATGAGGAAGCGTATGGACTGGTGGAGATTATATGCCAGGAGCTGAGTAAAGACTGTCCATCCTCTTTCCCCGTGGACCGAGTACGTCCTGCCCCTGAGGCCATGCTTCACAGACACACCTTCACCTGTCTTTGCTGATTTCTCAGTGTGTGTGTGTGTGTGTGTGTGTGTGTGTGTGTGTGTATATGTATATACAGGTGAACCGCTGCTTCATGCTGGCAGTGCAGTGCAGTCGGCGAGCGTCTCAGTTAGACAGAGCACTTGACTGGGTTGTGCGCTGGATTCAGGTTTTAGGTTCTCGAGTTTTGGATCACCTTACGGAACCGGTGTCGCTGTGGGTTAAAACCAAGTGCGACGCCGCCCGGGCCGGCGAGGACGACACGCGCCTTAGGTAACACAAGCACGTGATTCCTGATGGAAGTATCTTATGGTTTTTTCCTGGTTTCCTGTTAGAGGCTGATTCCGGCAGTATTTAGAGTAACATGGCGTTAAAGGCCGAGCTGCTGTTTGTTGGTCAGGACCCTGAGGGACGGTCTGGGAGCAGCGACGGTGGACGAGGAGGTGCTGCTGCGTCTCCTGGAGGAGGAGCTGCGGCTGTATAAGGAGCAGAGCGGCGACACGGCGCAGGAGCGCTATAACATACTGTGCGATCTCCTCGATATCTGCCATGAGGAAACCACACACACGCTCCGGCGTGCCTCTTACCTGTGTGACATGGCTCAGGTGGTCTGTTACCGAGACTTCAGCAAACAAACCGACTGGTGTGTACACGCGCACACACACACATACACACATGTATATGTAACAGAGCTGTCCTTTACCACAATTTTGTAGGATAGTATTTAAGTCTCTGACACTTTATAAAAAGAAAGTTGATGGTTGAATGATGTATCGTCTTAATTTGCATACTCTAACCTGATAGCCTCCTACACCTTATGATGTAACAATGATTGATTTGAACTCGAATTTCAAGAAGATTCTTTTATTTCTGTTTTTTATTTAATTGAAATTTGACTAAATTGCTTTGCGGCTGTGTGTTTTAATTGGGGGGGGTTATTGGCTGGTTTTTTTTTTGTTTGTTTTTTTTTAGGATTTTTTAAAATTATTTTTTATTTTGGAATCGCGCATGTTTAACTTCCTGGTTTTTGACGTAATGGTCATCATGTCTTTTGTCTTCAGCACTGCAGAGGATTTTGCCCATGAGGCGCTGCGCTTGTTGGAGGAGGAGCCAGAGACGGCGGCGAACTCTGATAGGCTGAAGGATGAAAAGGCGCTCGCCTCTCTCTGGCTCTACATCTGCATGCTTGAGGCCAATCTACAGGAGGTAAGGGACTGGGCGGAGAATTTCACATAGATCAAAGACAGAATCAACCTTAGATGTAGGAAAAAATATGTAAATTAGAAAGTGTCAAACCCAGCAGGCCCCGCCCTTTCCCCTGGTGTTGCATGGACCTGTTTTTGTATATTCTAACCTGATAGGCTTGTGCACTCTATGATGTAATAACACTTGGTTAATTGTTCAACATTGACTCATTGTTTTATTTTTTCTGTGAGCAAGTGATAAATCTCTTGTAGGCGTGGCCTGTCAGTTTTTTTTCCCCCCCCCAGTCCAGCTTACTCATTAAGCACAAATTAAATATCACACTAATCACTATGATTCTTTGTGCTTATTTGAATATAATTAGCTTTGTCGCTGAATAAACACCCCAATTTACACTCCAATTCCATTCCCATTCCAGTTCACTGTGAAACGTGCTAAACGTGTGTTTGTCTCAGGCGGTGGACACGGAGAAGCGTCTGCGTGCGGTGCAGGAGGGCGGTAAAACTGCTGCTGGTCTCGATCCAGTTCCCACCAACGACCTGGAGTATGAAGACAAGCAGAAGTTCCAGGAGAGCCAGCTGGTGTACGACGGACTGCGCTTCAATCTGTCTGAACACAACAGTGAGGGACACTTGCACACCTTTTATATTCAGAACACACTCCTTTACTTATAAACCCGCACTCGGGCACCTCATTCTGAAATCGAATGTGTTATTACACACTATGACTGCCAAATTTTCCTTTTTTCTTTAAAATATCACACACAAAAGTAATTCATTCAAAACAAATTGCAGGAATTTATTTTTGCAATAAGCTTTAATGTTATGTATTTATTCATCCACAGTCATTATCTCTCTTTTTTTTTTTTTTTTTTTTTTTTTTTTTTTTTTAAAAAAAATGAAAAC
>JAQQZU010000036.1:367527-380223 GCA_030068025.1 Parauchenoglanis punctatus | reverse complement strand
TACGTTCGCCATGTGTGTGCCGCACAATAAAGGTCATAATGACATTTTAATACACTGCATTTTACATATAGCACGTCTCGTCTTAATTGTAACATAGCCTAGGGCATGTTCGTGTAATTAGGACCAAAATCCTCGCCTCTCGATGTGGTCCGATTAACCGGATTCGACTGTATTCAAATTACATTCTGTAACATTTTATATATATATATATATATATATATATATATATATAATATGATCTTATTAACCTGTACATGCTATATCCACTTAATACAATGACCGTTTAAACTATTTATTATTAAAAACCAAGCAATACTTCTCCATGTTAATGTTAAGTATTATAACTGTGCTAATGACTCCTGTCTCTCTGTAAGTGTTTAATACAATACAATTTAATACAAATATGATCTTTTTGAAGCTGTAGGTGTTGTAATGGTGACAGCACTGACTCGTACTCAACACTAAACGGACATCCAATTAGCTGAATATCTGATGGACAGAAACCTGAAAGGAAGAGAAATTCTGACTAAATACGGAGTGTGAGATTATAATTTAGAAACTGAAAAATGAAGATGCACTAAAGCATATAAACCCAAAGCCTCTGTGAACACTGAGCTGCAGGAAGTAGAAACGGAGGCACACTTCAGTCTGATCTGTCAAATATAACCACATCATACAGGAATATTACCTTCAACCCACACCCATCCTCTCCTCTCCGAGCCCTGAGCACAAACTGCACTGTGTTTCAGGGGAACATGGAGGAAGTGCCCGGCTACAGCTGCACTCGTAGTCACTCAGACAGGAATCTCTGATCTGATCTAATCCTGACGTTAGCTATTATAATATTTTATATAGCAGTTATGTATGTATACCTATTCAATACTGCACATCATTCTGTAATACAAAAGTTTGTTTAATTTAGTTAGTGACTATTCATGTTTAGTGTTTAATTTCTTCATTATTGTTCTATTCCTTTATTTGAGCTTGTTTGTTTGTAGAGCTTTTACATTAATTGGCTTTGGCAGCATTGTTAAACAGTTGTGTGTGTGTTCAGATGCAGCTGGATCAGGCACAGGGGTGTTTAACTGCAGATATGAGCTCTGAGGGACTGACCATCCTGTCCGTAACTAACACACTGCTCAGAGCACAGCTCTGCTACGCGTTAGGAGAGGTGACAAACACACACTTGTTTATATAATACATGTTCTGATATCATTATCTCAACAGAGCAGACAAAATGTACACATTATTTACATCATTACTCTCTCAGGTGGAAGCAGGTGTCCACAGTCTGTGTGAGGTGTTGAAGGAGACTGCGCTGCATCACTCTAAAAGCTGGTACATGCTGAAAGCTCGAGCTCTGCAGACAGCCAGTGCCTACCTCAGCCTGGACACGGGGACGCTACGCACACGCCTGCGCCAGACCATCCTCCAGCATGGTATACACACCCTGCATGCACATTCATTCACATACAGGGTGCAAAATCACTCAGTCTAGAAATCCGCAGTTTGCATTTCAGAAGATCAGTAAATGCAGGTCCACTTTACTGTAATAATGTTAGCACAGTTTATACACATTATTATTATTATTATTATATGTTTGTTTGATATCTGCTTTGCAAGCTAACATGTTGATTTGTTATTGCCATGCTTGCTAACCAACCATAAACAAACAAAAAAAAAAAAAAAAATCTAAATCAGTCATGTTATTGGTCTGTGATTTCTGACAGTGATGGACAGTAAATTCCTGTTTCTTGCCACCTGAAGTCTGAGAGGCGAAATTGATGTTCATTGTTTAATATTCTGTGTGTGTTTGTGTGTGTGTAGGTTTAAAGACTCCAGACACGGCCCAGTATGAAGCACTGAAGCTGTTGTGCAGTCTGGTGATGATGCTGTTGGGAAACGGCTTTTATGGAGCTCCTGGCCTCAACACGGACACTCGGTTTATAGACCAAGGTACAAACGCTTCTTTTCCTGAAGATGATCCACTCCAAGACCAAGGGCTTTTGACAAGCTCAGAATGTCCTCTTAAGCTGTAGGTGACTACAGCCATGATTAAAAGGCCTACGCACTTTCTGGGCTCACTTAGCAAGAGAGAAAGCCCAGAAGCCCTCCAGAGCAGCACGTGTTCCTGTGGCGGTACAGTCAATTGGCAACATGCCAAGCCAATGCTATCTCGGTGAAAAATTAAAAATGGCTGAGAACCCAATACCCACTCCTGTATTTCAGTTATTCGGGATGGTGGAAACTGACATCGGGGTATCAGTTGAGATTCAGAGGAAAGTAGGATGATGTTTCTGCGACTCTGTTTCAGTTACTAATGCAAATGCATGTCTAATTTCTTCCTGTTGGTGGTGCTAGAGCGCCTGTGGGACATGCAGCAAACACGCCAGTGGATGCATGTTACATTTTTGTCGTGTGTGTGTAGGGGACAGTGTGGTGTTTAAATGGCTGTTGCTCAGTGAGGTGTTGCTCTGCTCGGAGAGGATGGTGCGCTTGAGGAGCGGCGGAGGGGCGGCTTATGAAGCCAAAGCTCAGTGCCTTGAGGCCCTAAAACTTGCCACCAAGCTGCACACACTCAGCCAGTAAGTCCTGCTTTATAACACATTCCCCCTCCCCTGCCAGGCCTCAATGGTATGTTCCACTTATATATGGCATGTCTTTTTGTATTGTGTGTGTGTGTGTGTGTGTTGTAGCTGTGCCGAGCTGTTGGTGTTGAAGGCTGAGCTGGAGTTGATGAAAGGTGCAGGTGAAGCCAGTGTTTTGGACCTGGAGCAGGTCAGACACTTACTGGATCTTTGCACAGGTAAACTAATATTTTATTTTAATATTTTAACTTCAGTTACATTGGTTGGTTGGTTTAACTTTCTCACAGTCGTGCAGCTGCAAATCACAGCTTTATATGAATACACTCATTCTAATACGTTATTGTTTCAATAGCGAAAGCTGAAAGTGTGCAGTCAGTGGTTCTTTTTTCCCCTAAATAAAGATGTTTGTGTATCCTGTATGAAGGAGTCCCCAGTGTGAGCGCTGTGTAACAATCAGAGGTAAAGCTGGAAGGTTCCCCATGTCTTCAGGACAGAGGAGTTTACAATTCTTTGCGGTTTCCCAGTAACATGACAAACTGCAATTTCTGTCTTATTAACTTTGAGAGAGGGAGAGAATAAAGAGAGGCTGGTGAGGGAGCGAGTGTTGATCGCTGCTATGATGTTAGTGATGACAGGAAGTGACTTGTAATTATACATTTAAAATGTGGTGTAAGAGGAATAAAACACTTAGGGACATGCTATTGTAGAAAAAGTACAGAAAGAAGTAGAAAAAAACAGTAACTCTGCTCAGGGTTTTATTCCTTATAAATACTGTGAAGTGTTGTTTAGAGAACCTTTTCCTTGTGTGACATTAGTAAAGTAAACAATGCAGCTGTATGTACAGAGATATTTCTCCTGTTTTAGATTTTGGTCAGCAGCAGCAGCAGAAGTCTGAGGTGAAGATAAAACCGCGTAAAGGCCGCCCGGCTGTGAAGGCTTCCGCCCCTGAGATCCTGGAGGAGGAAGAGGAGGATACGCGTGGGCTCCTGAGCTCTCGCTCGTTGGGCCGTGAAGCCTTGGAGGAGCTCTCCGAGTTGGGACAGGACGCCTCGCCGCCTCTGAAGCCCAAACGGCAGCGCATGCTGTCCTGCCTGAGCCACGCTGAGAGCTGCTCCTGTTCCTGCTGCACCGACCTCGGCCTGGCTCGAGTCAGCGTGCTCTGGGCCCTGACGTTGGCCGACGCCCAGAGCGAGGCGCAGAGTTCACGCCGACTACGCCACATCGCTAAACGTCGCTGTCACAGCATCAGCGCAAAACTCCACAGCCGCTTGGCAGCACTGGTGCCCATTAAATGTTCAGAGAAGCCATGCGTGCTGCAGCCGGAGGTTGTGAGGGCGCGACTGAGCACAGTGCTAACACAGCTGTGCTGCGGCGCGGCTGCGGCAGGGAAAGCTGCCGAGCTGTGGGAGGAGATAGAGGCAGGACTGGCGGCTGTGGAGCCCAGAGGAATACTCTTACCCGAACTTGGGCCACTGAAGGCGGCTCTGCTGATGGCAAAAGCTGTGGCCTGCTGCCTGGCTCTGGCTGGAAAGAAGCAGTGCAGCCCGGATGAGCTCTTCTCCTCTGTGTGGGACTGGAATCCTCCGATGGCCCCTAAAATCAAAACGCTGGTCAAAGCCCGAGAAAAGAGCTCCAGCAGTGACAAACCTCTTCCAGCCACGGCACCGTCGGAGAACAAGCGGGAGGCTTGTTTAGAACCGGGGAATAAAAATAACAAAGAGGTCATTATCTCTTCCTCAAAGAAAACCAAGAACTTCATGCCGAAAATCAGCATCACAAAGCCTGCCATGGTCTTCAAAACCCCCCGAGCTACGAGAACCCCCAGGCCCAGGCCCGTCCTGACTCCAGCTGGCTCCGCCACTGACCTGAGCGCATTTGACTTCACCAATGAGGTGCCTGATATTACAGTAAGCTCCACCCCAGCAAAGGCAGCAAAGGCCTTGCCCAGTAGAAGCTGTGGGGTCACGAGGTCAAAGGACGTGCCAAAGGGTTCCTTCCAGATTTTTGAAGATTCGTCGCCTCTGCAAGAGAAACCTGTTCCTGTACCAGCTGCGCCGAAACGGACCAAACGTTCACGTTTTAAGGTCTGAGACGTGATCTTTGCACGTCTTACTCATAGGCACACACACACACACACACACGCACGCACAGACACAGACACACACACAGACACACACACAAGCCTGAAAGGACAAATGCACACTAGCAACAGCTAATGATAAATCCTGCTAGCACAACGACTTTGTTTTAGGCAGTTTTCTCTCACAGTTCATTTTATATTTACCCATAAACCCCTGCTGTTCCTCCTTCTTTCCCTGTTCCTGCCAGGTGGAGTTCAGTGATGAGAGCGACGTCGAGACGGCTGATGTTCTGGAGACAAAATCAGACATCAAGCGCTCCATCTCCTCTGCACCAAAACCCTCTCAGAGCCAGGCTCCGGGGCGGGACCGGCCGAGACACACAAGAACCACGAAGAAAAGCACCGCCCTTCTAACCAGCGGCGCCTCCTCTGAGGAAGAAATGCAGCCTCGACGGGGACGGTCGAGAAAAGCTGCGAGCTCTGATGATGTGGAGAAACCAGAGAGAATGAGAACGATCCGAGAGGACGAGGAAGGAGATGGTCTGGATATCAGCCTGGAGGACCTTCACGAGGCTGACTCCGGGATGGTGATCACAGGTGTGGGGGTGTGTGTGTTGGGGGGGGGGGGGGGGGGTCGGGGTGTGGGGGTCACAGTGATGTTGATAGACATATCGCGTGTGTGTGTGTGTGTGTGTGTGTGTGGGAAGTGCAGCTGACGGCCCTGACGCAGACTGTGAGGTGTTGAGGAGAGACCTGGGAGCAGATCCAACCAGAGACTGCGTGAAGGAGCTCAGGAGCTCTGGACAGGAAGGAATAGCAATCCCCCAAACACATGCTGCCCCAGGTGAATAAAGCTCCTGTTTCATCACTAAGCAGACCTGCCTGTAGGAGCTCTCACTTAAAACACAGACAGAGCCGTCATTTTCCCAAAATAATAAGTCCTTTGATATGACTCTGGAATGACTGGCAGTTGTGAGGGTCTTTTGAATGCTCTGTCATTAATTGATGCCCTAGAAGCCCCGCCCACTTCCGTACATCTCGCGTTAATGTTTCTCTTGTCTCGACTTCATTTTCCCGTGGCGTCCTTGCTTTCTGTCCTGGTAAATACAGAGTGTGTTGAGTTCATTAATGTGCATTCTAACTTCTTAACGTTTGACCTAAAAGATTAAACATGAGAACAAAGCCGTGTCAGAGCTAACACTTTGGAAGTAATTTTAACGCTTATGATTAGATAATGATTAGACTATTAGAATAATAGTGTTCACAGTAGAACTGGGTTTTACAGTGTCCGCCAGGTGTTAGACGCTAGGTAAACATGACGTGCACACTTTATTAATTACTGTACATTACATTTTTTTTCTAAAATAAAAGGAATGTGCATGTAAGCTTTTCCTAGTGTCTACATTAAGCGTGTGATTTTTTTTTTTTTTTTTTTTTTTTTTTTTTTTTTTTTTTTTTAAATTAAACCAGATTTTTTTTAAAAATCTCACAAATTTATCCTAACCCCCTGCAGAGGTGCTGTTGAGTTCCAACCAATAACCTGCAGAGGAGCCGTTGTAGGTGATCCGAAGTGTTATGATATTTTTTGATCCATTTTGTAAATCTCTTTGGGTTTGGATCCAGCAAATTGCTAGAATAGAGCATGACAGGTGTTCTGTTGCACAACATCTGCTGTTTACTTCCTGTGTAGTTTCTTTTTGCTTTCAGTGTCCAGGTTTACTACAGTTAAGTATTTAAAAGCATGTGTGTGTCACTCGCAGGTGAGCTCTCTGTAGATGGGATCCAATCACTCCTGATCTCCTCTTGGCTCCTCCTCCACCACTTCCCAAGCCCCTCCCTCTACCCTCACCTGTGCTCACTTCTCGTCCAGTCACTCGGCCCGTCTGATCCCGTCACCACGGCAATGCTGCATGCTCAGTCGCTGGGCGTGTCCTCTCGTCACCACATGACTCGCCACCTGGCCAATCGGATTAGGTGTGTCGAGTGAGCTGTGTATCAGTTGGAGTTTGTGGGTGTTTTTTAAAAACGTTAAATGTGTCAAACATTCCAAGCTACTTTTTAACTAACTTTAACTATTGTTTGAAATTCTGTAACTCCCAGAATTCACAGCTATGTTAGAAACTCCTCTGACCCCGGTTCTTATCCCTCATGGTTAGGAAGCTGAAGAAGTCGAGCGCCGATGTAGCGGAGAGTCTGAGCGGCCTGAGTCTGCAGGAATCTTCCAGTCAGACGCAGACAAACACACTGTCTGCACTTGAGAGCATTTACTCCTTCACCTGCACGCAGCCGACACGGTTCCCACACACACACTGCCAAGAGTTCACACAGCAGCTCAAACACCTGCCCACAGGTAACGCACCGAACACGCCGAAACGTGACTGACGGGACACTGCGTGGATTAGCTGTGATTAACGTGACTCATGTCCTGCAGGGGTCACCGTGTGTTTGCTCTCTCTCGTGGGGGCGTGTCCTGGTGAGATTGGTAGCACCGTTCTTATCACGCGACTGGAGCGTGACTCCGCCCCCATCACCATGAGGATCCCGACTGCGCAAACACATGTATGAGCAACGTTTACGTTTCTACAGTCTACTGTACCGTCCTGTGTACTGCAGTGTGTATGTAGTTATGCTGTGTGTGTGTGTAGCGCTCCATGGCTGTGCTGCTGGAGGAGATGGCGGCGGTGCTGCAGGGCCAGAAGAAAGTGAGCACCGTATCAGACAAGGCGCAGTGGTGGGAGGGCAGGAAGGCTCTCGACGCTCGTGTGCAGGTTAAAGATTCTGTGTTGCTCACCTCATACACTCATTAATATTTGCATATTCATTAGCTCTATCGCATAAATCCACAGGAGGCGAAATATCAATTTATCATTAATGTGACCATTTTATATATTTACACAAAATATTATCCTCTTAAACAACTTTGTAGTCACTATATACGCTCACTACATGGGGGGTGACGGGAGTTTTAGACCTGACGTAGTGCACTGTATGTATGTATGCTCGCTCACTGGTCACTAACTTGTTTTTCTTTTTTCTCAGAAACTTCTTGAGGAGATGGAGGAGGCTTTGGGTGTATGGCGAGCGTTGCTCCTCCCCTTGACCTCTGACCCTGAGATCCCAGCTCAGATGAAACGTCTTCAGCTGTCAGTAAAAGGAACGAGGATCACCTTGGACATGCTTAAGGTCGGCGTGCGTGTGCACCGGGTCAGGACTCCGCAGCAGTGTTAACAAGGATTTTTTTTTAATTAAATTTATTTTTTCCTTCCTGCAGGTGATTCTTTCCGCAGCTCCTCTGCTGTCTCTCTCCGACCTGCAGTCTCTGTCTGAGGGGGCGTGTCTGCACGACGGAGATTTCCTGAAGCTGCTACAGAAGAGTGTGTGTGAGCTGAGAGGGAGAGAGGAGCCTCACGGACACACAGTCCTCATCTTGGACAAGGTGGATTTCATATACTAACAGACCTTTAATACAGGATAAGGATTTAATCTTGGTTGTGCTAATAAAAGTGTGTGTGTGTGTGATGGTGCAGTACCTTCAGAAGCTGCCATGGGAGAACATCTCGTGTTTGAAACGCCGTTCTGTTACTCGTATGCCTTCACTGCACGCTGTACTGGGGCACAGCCGTCTCCGAGAGGTACACGCGCGCACGCTGCTCCACCCTACAGTGTGTTATTAATAGATGAGTTCGCGTGACCTGAGTGTTTGTACCCCTTGCACTCTCAGGTGGATCCAGACTGCGTGCTGTCACGTGGTGTTGATCCGCAACAGGTTTATTTTGTTCTGAATCCTGATGGAAACCTGCCTGAGACAGAGAAGCGCTTCAAAGACTGGTTTACTGGGTTAGACACACACACGCGCACACACACACACATACAAAATCCGGGGTATTCAACTGAAATTTCTGGACGATAACATTTTTTATTAACATCCCACTCTAGAGTCTGCTCCCACAGAAAGTTTGACTAGCCCCGGTCGCCTGCGATGTTTTCTAAAACCCTTAGTTGAAACCTGTGTTTAAAGCAGGGGAGTGAACTCACGTCATTCAAAGTAATTCTCGTTCATCCTCTTTCTTCATCACTTCATTACTCGCACCAGAAAGAGTAAAAGAAATGTATAAAATATATCCCTGCCTTTCTGCCTCTCTCGGCTGCTAGTGTCTGGTCTGAAGAGCTTTTTCGTGTATATATTCATATATAAATACATTTATATATAATACATTCAAAGATTTAAGTGTTAGGTTTCATCATTTTAATTTTCATTTCTGTGCTAGCGTGTTGCTATGATGCGATACGGTTGTTAAGGTGTTGCCTTTAGCCCACTGTTTGCTACATGATCAGGTTTCGTGTCATTAACTCCTCCTTTGTTCTGTGTGAGCCTCTGACTGAACATAAAAGCACTCCGCAGTCTTCCCTACAGAAAAACAACCCAATCTGGAGCGTCGCTACACTGCAACCATGATTCCAGTCTTTCCCCAGAGCACAAGCACCCCGTTCTCATACGGGATCTACGCTTGTGCCAAATTTCATATTTCTACACAAAATTTGCCTCCCTGATTTTGAAACAAAACCATAAGTGATTGTGGAGAGCAGTGTGTTTTGCTTCGTGACAGGAACATACTGATTTCTGAACAGAGAAATGACCTGCAGCGTACATCAGCGGATTTCACCATGAACTGCAACACTACAGTACAAATCGGATCCAAAATAGTGCACTAAAAAGTGCACAGAGGACGAGTTTTAGACCTCCCAGCCCTGAGGATAGGATTTTATTGTAGCCTCACTTTCAGGTACAGCTTTACAATGCTGCAGTCACTCTAACATCACGCTGTTGCCCTGTGTGTATGGTGTTCCTCAGAGAGCGGGCGTGGCAGGGTGTGTGTGGAGCTCCCCCTGATCCTGATCAGCTTCAGGAGGCCGTAACCACTAAAGACCTGTACATGTGAGTGAACCGTCACTGCACTGCTCTATAACCAGGAGAGAGAGCGCATGCCTGGGCCTTTATATTCGTCTCTTTACATTTCTAATAAGTAATAAACTGATCCGTGGCCTGTCCTTGTGCAGTTATGTAGGACACGGAGCCGGAGCGCGGTTCCTGGACACCCAGCGGCTGCTCCGAGGGAACGTTCACGCCGTGGCTCTGCTGTTCGGATGCAGTAGCGCTGCACTTAGTGTGCAGGGGAACCTCGAGGGAACCGGCATCACCCTCAGCTACCTCACCGCTGGGTGGTACGATCACACACACGTGCACACACACGCGTGCAAGGGCTGGGAGATACGACGATGTAACAAATATGATCAATTATGTAACACTACACTTTTCTTAGTTGCAATAATCTGTTTTTAATGATTTCAGACTGACAGAAAGCAGCTGATGTTAAAATTCCATACTAGAAATTTATCTTTCAGTGTTAGATTTTTATTGAATTAAAAAATATATTTACATACTTTTTTTTAAGCTTTAAACCTGTGTGTAAATTTTCATGGATGAAACCAACTAAAAAAAAAGTTCCTGTCAGATTTACTGAAGTTCCTGATTTTCTTCACACTCCTCTGCGTACATCGTCAAACATAAATCGCCAAGCGTGTTTGTAGCACAGTTGATTTACTTTAGCCACGCCCACAAAACTCCATTAAAGGCAAAGAGTGCTGAAAACAACAAAATGGCATGTAAACAGTGAATGAGTGCCTCCTAAGCGGAGTGCAGTAAATCTTGTAGTAATGCAGCGCTTCAGCGAGCGCTCTCACACACACACACACACACACACACACACACACACAAGCTGCCTGCTTTTATAGGGTGCCATTACTTTTGTCCTGATTCAATGTGCTTTCCCCGATTTAATGTATGGATTTGTTTAGGAATCACTTTTTCAATATGATACTACATGACGTAACTGCGTTTTATAAAATGTCCGTTAAATCTGTGTGTAACAGAAGTAGGTGATTTACGCTCCACAGTGTAATGTGTTTATAAAATCACAGAAACTACAATTACACGTTTGGAGTCGAGGTCCATGTTAGCGAGTCTCCTTATACCGAAGTTTACACACACTGGAGCGAAGCATGCGATACAAATTATTTTCCCAAAGAAATATATTTTTATGTTGTATTTGCAGCTCTCTGAGCTTTACCTTATATGGAGTTTAGTGGGTGTGGCTAAATGCACATGAACTGCAGTGTGCATGCGTTACACTTTACGACTGACTGTCATTTTGGTGTGGCGTACACAAACCTTTACACACCTTTACCTTTACAAGATTGATAAATAATGATAAATTTCCCATTTTAGATTTAATTCATTTTTGATGAGATACTAGTGATTTATGACTTGCAGTGTTTGCCTCAGCTGCGCCCACTAGTGGACAGATTTAACGGTCATATTTATCACCCAATATTTTGGGTCTAGGACTCGATACTGGTTTAAATCTAATGCCTAAAGCTGTGTGATGTGATGTATTAAAGTGTCTCTAGGTCTGTAACAATCTGTTCCTTTTTTTAAAAATTATTTTTCTTTTTTAAATCTGGCCCTGAAATTAGCTCCGCCCCTTTTCCCAGTCAGGAAACCGCCATGGTGCATTAGTCCTGATTAGTCAAAATCTGAAAACATTAGGTCTCTATTGGTTATATGAAATTAAACAACACTGGAAAAATATTTTTACCCTGTGAGCCCACACATGCACACAAAGCTCTGCCCCCAGACTCTACAGCAGCCAGCGGAGATTAGCGTTAGCATTAGCAAAGATGGTCATATCACACTTAAATAATGATGCAGGCTGCTTATTTATTATTTATTTATTTTTCTACTTATTTATTTAGAGTATTGCTTGATTTTAGTTAGATATAGATGATAAAAATAACAATTAGTAACATGAACACTTAAACATTTGGGCTAGACTGATTTGTGAGAATGTTAGCATGGCCTTGCTGTCCTTTCATTGCAGTTGTAATTGTTCCTTTAACACCCTGGGCATTTTTCTGTCCCTCACCACAGTCCTCTAGTGTTGGGGAACCTGTGGGATGTGACGGATCGTGATATTGACCGCTTCACCTCCGCCCTCTTACAGTCCTGGCTCTCTGGGGGGTCAGGCTCCTCCCTCCTCCAGCACCTGGGCCAGTCACGTGATGCCACACACCTCAAGCACATGATCGGCGCTGCACCGGTTGCGTACGGACTTCCTGTACACCTGCGCTAGCACAAACCACCAGCTAGCATGAGTCCGGTTTTTACACCGAGCCTTATTTGACTTGTTCGCAGTGTTGCTGTCGCATCAGCACTGATGTTTAGCATGAGCAAAGTAATGTTCTTTTTACAGCTTCATTAATATATGATGGTGTCTTTAAGCTTTGACACTTCCAGAGATTATTTTAATCTGTGTATTTTGCATACATGTACATTGTTTAATTAAATCACATTCTGTTTACTATTTTAAATTGCTGAGACTCATTGGTAACTTTTAAAATTGATGAAATGTTTTCTTTGTGATGGGTGGGGTTTTTTTTTTTTTTAGTGAAATTGCACTGAAGTTGAAGCTTACTTTAGTGAAACGTCTTTGACGCCACGTGTCATTAATATGTGGCCATGTGTGTAAATTGGAAAGCTCTTTGCTCTTTACAGCTGGAACGGTTTAAGTTGCCAAATGAAAATTACCGTTCAACTAATTCACTAAGTTGCTGTTACTGTAACTAATCATATGTGTGTAATGCAGTGATGTGCAGGAGCCACCAGAGGGTGCTGTGGTTTATGCCTAGAACAGTTTAGTTACAATAGTGGTCATGTCAAGTGGCTTTTATTTTCATTTCAACCATATACAGATGATACAGTACACCTGATTAAAATGAAGAAGGTTAATCTAAACTTCAGTAGCTAAAAAATATTAAAATAGGTTCAAGTGGCTTTATTGTCATTTCAACCATATACAGGTGATGCAGTACACAGTGAAACGAAACAACGTTCCTCCAGGACCAAGGTGCTACATATAAGACAACACAGAAGTACAAAAGTGCACGTGTGCAACAGAAAACAACATAAAG
>JAQQZU010000036.1:335827-351175 GCA_030068025.1 Parauchenoglanis punctatus | reverse complement strand
GTTTATTCCCATTAATTCCCGTTAATTCCCATGGAAAGTTTCCATCTTTGAAAATTCCGGGAATTTTGCAACCCTAATGAGGAAGAGGGCAGGTGATGACCAAATTAGGGAGAAACATCAAAAATTAATAAATTAATACAAAGTAAGTAAAAATAACTTAAATAAAATAAACAAAATAAAATAAACAAAAATAATTACTATTAGAAGTATAGCTGCATGCAGCGATTTAGGGTCCAAGCACTTTATCCATCTGGACTATCTGTGCATGTTTCCTAGAACATGTACTAAATTGAAGGAAGAAATGTTGCCTCACTTCCTGTTTACAGTAGCTCTTCCATCTTTTATCAATTTCTGTTTAACATCAGGTCATTTTGCTAAACATGTGACAAGTTAATTCCCATTTAGCTATAAACTTGTAAAATTTGTTTGGTGTTATGGAAGAACAAGAAGCAAAAAGTCTGATTTTGTTCATTCAAAATGGCAGAAAATCAAACATGGTAGAAACTAGCATCATGATGTACATCAACTCAGCATGACTCAATCAGACGAAAGTGGAATTATGCTCCTGTGTCATGTTTAGAGCACTTGAGTAGCGTACGCCAAAATTAGTTTGTACCGTAAGTTAGTTAGTTAGTCCATTATTTAGTTAGTTAGTTGTTTAGACTCCGCCCCCACATCCCTGATGTCCCCCTCCCCCTGATTTTGGTACCGCAGGAACAGTTGCTATGTTTGTCTGTTATTATAATTAATAATTACCTTATTGAATGCTGAAATTCCAAGCTGAAATGTGTAACATGAAATAAAACAAAAACATTAGAAAATGTGTAACAATATTTTTTATAATTCAAATTTATAATTGCATTTGTAAATGTAATGTATTTGTTTTTCTTTGTTTATTGCGATTATTAATTTATAAAGAAATCTAATTAATTAGTGAAATTGTTATATTCAGTAATCTGATGAAAGTCTGTTTCTTAATTAATCTTACCAAAGTAATCTAATTAATTAATTAGAATTCTAGTACGATTAAGTTCTTGTAATTCTTAATTTGATTAAATTTATTATTAGTTAGTTGGTTAGACCCCGCCCCCATGTTCCTGACATAATCCTGTGTTTTGGTACCGCATTACCGGTTCTAGATTGGGTTCTGTGCTATGTCTGTGCTCTGTTTGTGTGCGTAGCTGCAGGTGTGGATGAGAGCTCGGTATCGGCACTGGTTCTGCCCGTCTCGGTTCCGGCTCCGGTCTCCGTTAACGGACTGAGTGTTCGAGCGGCGGAGGCCGTGGCCGTGTTGGCGGGGATGGGGTCGGGCCAGTGGAGCGGCGTGGGAGCAGGCGGAGACACGCCCACCCAGTCACAGCCCACCTCCAGATGATGACCAAGCGCTACGGACGTGGCTGGAGGATGTGGGCGTGTCATAGGAGCGCGTTGTTGTTGAACTGTTGAAGCCACTCCTTGCTTTTCACTCTCACTGTTTTCTCCAGACTTTTAAGTGTGTGACGTGTCACGTGATGTCGCTGGCTGACGATACAGACTCGGACACACCGCAGGAAAAACACACACACACACACACACACACACACACACAGCTCATATCCTGTGCTTTCTCATGTTACATTTTTAATAACTGATATATTTCTTTGGTGTTTGTGACTGCATGATTCATTCAGACGAGTTCACACTAGCAGGTGACCGGTCGCTCATGTCACTTGTGGGCGTGGCCTGTCCTGCATTCCCATGAGAAACAGTAGTATCTATATTATATGTATGCATCTCTTCTAAAGGTAACTAGTTAGACACAAATAATTCACTGATCAGTGTGAAAATCGAAAATTGAGAGATTAACATGTTACGCGCTCGGCTTCGTTCTCTCATTAGATTAGCAAAGTGAGCTAACTGTATTAGCTGTGCACACTCGCCAGAGAAACCAACAATCTCTGCTACTTCCTTCAAAACTATTGTCTTTTTTTTCTTTTTGTCTCTATATCGCAGTTGATTGCAGGAGAAGATGAAACCATGGTTATACATTTTTCTTTCATGTTTGCAAGAACTAACTGCAGGTAGAAGCTAAACGTGCCACAGGATTGGGCGAGGAATCGTTGGAGCTGGGTGTTATGCAGCGTCATCTCTAATTTGCATAGAAATCTTGATTCAGATGTTACTGAAATCTCCATATGCAGAAAACGAACCTGTTGCTTTGTCGCTCGCTAGTGTGAACGTAGGTTTAGACGCATTAATGTGCTAGGCTCCGCCTCTGAAACTCCGCCTCTCTTCTCTACACTTCCTTTCTTTTGTCTTAAAACTCTTTAGTGAAAGTTGAAATCCTTCTGCAGAGGAAGAGCAGTGTAATTTTGTACATGAGTGTTGATATCGGTCAGTGTAGAAGACGTGTGTACAGCTAGCATAAAGCGCGAACAGTCATGTGATCACGATACTTTTAACAAAACAGTCTGCTTTGTTTATTTAGCCAGTATCGCATCATTAGTGTGATGTACAGGTTTTAAAATCACTGTAGGATCTCAGGACACACACACACACACACACACTTTATATATAAATGCACCAATGCTTTTGATTTCTCAAAGCTGGTTTTATACTCGTATGCATATCATGAAAGAGTTATCACACAGCAAGTATTCGGGGGGAAAACATGCTAATCATCCGAACTGGCGCTAATCACTATTTAACTTGTTTTTGTTCACGTAAGTGCTTTGTTTCAGCAGTTTGTTATAGCAACACTTTAAGTGTGTTTGCTTTTTAAATGTGTGTGTGATTACAATACAGATGTGAATTTAATCTCACACAGAGTGGAAGTGTAAGGGGCAGATGTTGAATGTTTTCATCACACTTTTGAAGTCTTCAGTTAAAGATATTTTTGTATATAAATGAAGCTGTAAATGTGTCAAATTGCTCCTGTCAGAGATGGAACTACTTTAGTGTTGGCGTAGGGATGCCACAAAACCTTCAGGAAAGCGTAAAGTCACCGGGACTCCTTTTTACTGTAAGGCTTTAGTGTTCTTATCTGTAGTAATCGCACACACACACACACACACACACACACACACAGACACACACAGCACCACATCCTCATACTCAATATTTATTCAGGCTGTGAGGCCCCGCCCCATTCTGCCCCGCCCTCATATCCAGTCGTGTGTGTGTTGTGCTTTATGAATATGAATGAAGAGCGTATCCTCTGTGTGCATCACTAACTGAACGTGTGAAAGTGTTGCTCATCAGCCGAACTCTTTACAGAGCTGTAAATATCAGTGAGTATATAAAATAATAAAATCGCTGTCTGTATATGAACTAAATGAAATGGTCCTGAAGATATATTGTTATAAATAAACATTCGATGGAACGCAACCGAGTCGATGTTTTTCACTTTACTCAGGAACAACAGGAAGGTCGGAATTGTTTTTTTGGTGAAATACCTGGATTTTGAGATGTCAGGATATGTTCAGATAATGTGGAAATGGGTCAGACCTGAGGGATGTCCGAAGTCTGAGATCAAATCATTTTGAAAAGTCTGAATTTTGATCATATAAAATGAGACTGAGTTTGACTTTCCTCAGCTTTAGAGCACTTTGGTCTTGGATCCATGCAGTCTTACACTCGTGCCACCAGTTTACAAAAGCAAGTCTCAGGCACGTGTCTTGTATTTAGTACGTTCACATCTCATTTCAGTACAGAGAAGTGTGTACTTGTGACGGTTTGTCCCAGCAGTGGCTAAATTACTCAAGCTGAAATTTTAACAAGTCGCTGTGGATATGTTTAATATTTCTAATTTAAATTAAGATCAACTTCATCAGAGAACCAGTGGGCCAGATTCGGGACACGCTGGAGACTGGGCTCTTTACTGGGAATCCTGGGTACTTCATCTAATTTACATAAAACCTGTATGTGTGTGGTTTGTATTTAGACTTCTGAGCTGCAGCTGTTCATGAATATAGAGTTGGTGTTGCAGGGTGACATTAATACCGACATAGCCTCAAACAAAGTGCAGTTGAGAGGCTATCTAGGTAATGTTTAGAGTTGACGTGCAGTAACGCAGCGTTCAGTCTAGCAGCTCGAGCTGAACCGTTTTACACGTATCGCTGTTTACCTGTGTTCAGGTGTCAGGAAATTTCCCACTTTTCCTCTTTTTCTCAGCCTTTGTGCAGGGCAAAAGGTTACCGTGGGGCTTTTACTGGTTATATTGGAGCTTATAGTGAAATATAGTGTTTCGCTTTATTTTACTTTATATTATTTACTTTTATATAGTGATTGTTTTATATTTTATTTCTTTTTTTGTCAGGTTCCATGTACAAAACTGAAATATGTTGTTTGTTTTGTTGTTTGTTTGGGTGTTGCTGTTTGTGTTGGTGTAAAACTTTACCCCGCTCTCCCCTACACCCCGCACTGATGATGATGATGATGATGGTGATGATGGTGACGTAAACATGATCTAACTAACGAAATCTGAAATCTGCCGTTTAAATCATGGCTCGGTGATTTAGCTCGAAGCTCCTTCATTAAACAGCCGAGTGTGTTCCGGACGCTGCAACAGTAGAGGGAGCACCGATCCCGGAGTCGCGAGCCCGAGAGTGAGTGTGTCACGTGACCCTCTCCACCGGTCCCGGGGTTTCTCTCTCTGTCTCATGGCGGAGACGCAGCGCTGAGGAGAGCAGAGCGGTTCACGGATGGAGCTCGCTGTTGTCGTGCTGCTGCTGAACAGCCGCCGTGTACCGAGAGCAGCCGGAAGCGGGTTGTGGTCGTCGTTTGTCCGGTGTGGTTTCCGGGGGAGCGGCGGTTTCATCCCGGGGAGATGATGGCGGAGAGGCCCGTGGATGTGTGCGCTCTGCCGCCGGAGGTCCGGGAGCAGCTGGCCGAGCTCGACCTGGAGCTGTCCGAGGGTGAGAGCTTACGCACACAGGCACACACACACACATCATCATCATCATCATCATCATCATCACCTGAACACACACACACACACGCACACGCACACAACATGCGCACCTTTCACACACCAGATTGCGTAACGGAGTGGCACCTCACACCGGGATTAATGTCACACTGACCTCCTTTCTGTCTCCTGCTCACCACCACCCGCAGCACAGGCCCTGCTTTACACCCTCACTATCCGCTCTGAATAATTCTCTAGACTTCCAAGGGCGTTTTAAAAAAATATGCAAATAAACGGCCTTGTTTTTGAAGCGCGCGGCCTGTCTGTGTGCGCGTGGGATCCATTTATTTATTTATTTATTTATTTTTCCACATCTCATGTCGGTGCACAACGCCGCTGTGATCATTACTCAACACATGATAAATAAATAACTATTAATATTTATTTAGAATATTGTTAACATGACTCTCAGAGCCACACCATATGGGAATGATCTGTGTGTTTACATCTACACACAATAACACACAGTGTAATTCATCTATACTTAATTGTCTCGAGCGCACAATGACGTCAGAATCTACATAACACACATGCGCGAGCGGCACTGACAGAGCTATTTTTAGTTTATTTATTTAATATTATATATTTTTTGCTTACTTCCGCCATAATGATTTCAAACCCTCTCTCGTGTGTGTGTGTGTGTGTGTGTGTGTGTGTGTTTGCTGATTAATAGATAAAGGAAACTAGGGCAATAACATTTGTATGCCAGGTTTTTTTTTAATAATAGCCAGGATTACTTTTTTGCAGCAGATAATCCCCTCATTTCACGTGCACCTGATTAGTTTACACACTGATTAAACTCTAACACACAAAACAATCAGGTGTAAAGCTTAAATGTTGTCTCGGTAGAATAATGATATCTCAGTGTGAAAACAAGTTGCATTTTAATCTATATCATTAATGTGGTCTTTAACAGTGTCGAAGATTTATATTTTCAGTTTAAACATCTCTTATTGGTCTATTTCTTTACTTTCCTACATTACCCACAATGCCCTTCTGATAGAGGTGCAGTAGGATTTTGCCCTCATGTCGTCTCTCTACCTAAAGAGAGTGATGCAGCGGCGCTTTAGTGCTTTAGTCTGTCCAGCTCTTTCAAACGGATCAGCTTTCAAAGCTTCACCTTTCACACTAATGCCTCCATCATCACCATCGTGCTCGTCTCATGTGTCTCTAAGCAGCCGCTATACGAGTCATGTAACTGCATTTCACTCTGGGACTTTGAGTCCAGCATTCTCCCCAATGTCTCCTCCATGATGCAGGGAAGTAAATCCTGAGTGAGAAAAGACCAACAGACTGTTTGAGATTACTGAATTTTTTTTTTCTATTAAGCTCCATTGTAACTGCGCTAACAATAATAATAACAATGTTCTCCTGGGGCATCAGAGTGACACACAACATCTAACATCTCACAGGAATAACAACACAACACCAACCAACACATCACCAGATTCACAAAACGTCACAGACACGTCAGTATAAACATTTAATGTGTTTAAGGGCAGAGTTTCACATCATCACCTGATCATTAGTGCTGTTTTTGATGGATCTGAATAACTCTGAGCCTGATCATTAGATGAACAAGGTGTTTGAAGTCTGATCTCAGACCCTTGTCACGTTCCTGCCCTCTGACTGATCTCTGATCTGTGAGCAAGAGAGCCTGCTGTTCCACGTGAAACCCTACACTGAAACAGTAGCAGTGTGAGTGAGGGTTATCAGGAGAAGCGTGTCGCTGTGTCACTCACAGATTCCTGCTGCTGCTGCGCCAGTCTTCACTTTACACGCCTGAAAGCTGCAGTGGGACGGTGACGCTGCGTTCATGCTTACAGGCCTGAAAGTGACCGCTTCATTTTCTACACGCGTGTGCAACATGGAGTCATTTGAACTGAGATTTTCTCAGTTCTAAAGAAGCAGCAAATCCAAGCGACTGTCTAGGATGATTCCTCGGACAGATCCTACTGCGCGTCTGGTCCGACGTTTCTTCAGTTCCCCTCACAACTTTAGCTCCCACCTGCAATTACAGTAGCTTCTTATAAAATGGAAGAAAAACTAGTAAGCATGGTTCCATCTTCTTCTGTCATTAAATGTGCATAGAGACCTTTTGGGGGAAAATGAAGCTTGGAAGAAAGTAGCAGAGATTATACTCGGGTTCCTCGGGGAGCTTTTGGATAAATAAGTATTCATGGCGTCTTTCAAGAATACTCTGCAAATAAAAAATACATTCAACATCTACAGCTTTCCTCTGAGAAACTGCAGAGCGCTTTAGGGCTCTAAATCTAAGTGATTTATGATAAAGCTTGAACGATATGAACATTTTGTGGCTAAACTAGTTTTACCTCTAATATATAAGTAATTAACATATTTCGCTGTAACAGCACGTCCTCAAGCATTTTATTCCTCTTACACCACAACCATTTACCAACTTTACAATTGTTTTGTTCATGAAAGAACGTCATACTTTTAATCAGCTTATAGTTACATTTTATGGTGCAGAATGTCTGTGAAACGTTAGATCCTGTTCTTGCTTACATTATAGCAGCTACAAACAGTCGTTCCCTCACCAGCTTCTTTACAAAAAGAAAGTAGTTGCGCTATTGCCAGAGCTGCGATTATAAAAAATTAATCTGACCAATCAGAATCCAGAAAGTAACAGTGCCCTGGAATTATATCTATCAGGGTTGGGAGCATTAGTAAAATGTATTCCGATACAGTTACTAATTACCTGCTAGAAATGTACCAGTAACTGAATCTAATCACCACAAAATGACAGTAATGTAACTGATGATGTTCCGTTACTTTTGGATTCCCTCAATACCAAATATGAGAATGATGATGATATTTTCTCAGCTGGAAGCAGAACCTGCTCTGTACTGTAATGTTGTTCCCATTTTCCGATTTAAAGACTAAATAACGGTGAAATTTTCACCCAGTGAGCACGTGTTTTCCCCAGAGGCCTGATAATAACTTGGTGACTGTAAGATTAGCTCTGATTTCACTCCAGACCCGAGCGGTGATGTGAGACTCGGGACCTGCTGTAATGTGACACATGTGCAGGTAGTGTAGCGCTCTTATGTAGGGCTGAGACTGCTGATTATTTTGATTATTTTTTATTAGATTTTTTAGGGTGTGGATTGATTAATCTTGTCTTGATTATTCAATTGGTTTTATTTTTTAAAAATATATCAAAAAGAGGATCAACATTCATCTGGTTCACAAATAAACTATTTATTTGTGGACCAGATGAATGTTGATCCTCATTCAGTAGAAGCATTATATATGACTGGTGCTGAATAAACACTCAGACTAACTGAAGGTGGCGCTATGGAGCCTACGGCAGTTACTGTTAGCACTTTTTGCAGCTGTATGTCTGTATTTCTGTATTTCAAGCCATGATTTGTTCAAATTTCGAACAGACAAATTCAAAATAAAGCTAAAATAAATATCAACTCCTGTTTTTCTCACTGAAACTCTCCGATTCCAAGCTCATTTTGCTTGGTGTGCGCGCGAGGCGAATAATTTTCAGTGTGGAATCGACTCCAAAGATTTGCAGATGGCTCTTCGTTTTTAATGCCCGAGAGCAGCGAATCGACTCTTTTAGGGATCGACTTGTGAACCGAAAGCAGGTCGGAAAAATAGGCTAGTTTAACTTTTTACTTTTTTAAGCTAATTGATTAATAAAACCTAACAAAGCAGTTCTGGACAATTCCAGCAGGAACATCACACTTCTCCTCACATTCCCGCAAACCAATGATGATATTACTCACATTAAAACACAGGTTATGCCATGAGGCCAGCAGGGTAGTGTACTGTAAAGAGTTTCATACCGTAGAGAAAGTCCTGCTGATGTTTCTCCTCCATTTCACTCTAATGTATGTTTATGAAGTGACGCAACGTAGTGTGTTTCATAACAGATCAAATAATAATTAAATTATTAGCAGTTATTTTTATTATTGATTTTTATAGATTTTGTTGATTAGTTGTTGCAGCTCTTGTGTAATATTGTAATCCTGTAAATAATCCTTGTTTTTAGTAAAAGTATGTAATCTGATTACAGCTTTTTTCCTTGTAACAGAATCCAGTTACCTTTTTTTGTATCCTAATTACGTAACGCTGTTCCATGTGTCCTGTTACTCCTCAAGCCTGTTATCTACAGATATAATTTTCTAAATTTAAACAAACAAACAAAAAAACCCCAGAACCAAACAGTACAGAAATCTCCGCCCCCTACGTTACTATAAGCCGTTGTTTATTGGGGCGTGTCCCAGCTCGCCTGAGTTATAAGTAATAAGTGAAATAAGTATAACTCTAAGTAATGTACGTGTGTAATACACAAAACCATCTTCATTTAATGACTTTAGCAGCAATTAGCAGCATTTTCAACATTTCCATCTTTTTTTGTTTGCCTTATTGCTCTAATCATCTTCCAGCCATCATTTCTTATGACACATAGACAAGCATATATTAAAAAAAAGTTTATTTTTCACCTTCTTATTACATTCATGTCACTGTGTCATATCAGCTGAGTGTTAGCGGGTTTGAGTCATGTGACATTTGTAACTCAGCTCTCATAGGTTCCCAGGAAGTAAAAGAACCAGTGAAGCCACACCCACATACTATTTATACTCAAAAAGATGCACCATTGAGCAAACCCCATTAGCAGATATGCTAATGCTAATGAGTCCTATAATACCTCCATGGCCTGGGCAGTACGTGTACGTGTGTTTTGTGGGTGTGGCTTTGGAGAGAACAGTCTTTACGACCATATATGGGTACATGTTTTTGTATTTGGTGTGTCTTCAAGAAAGAGGTCCATATACTGAAGGTCCATTAGATCCATGTATGAAAATGAGGACAGTTCTATGCCTTTAAGTCTGGACGTGGGCGTGGCCTTGAGCGGTATTTCATCCATATGTGGAGATGAGAATGGGTCAAAGCCTTTATGATTTCATGTGTGTTTGAGCCCATATATGGAAATTATAATATAACCCTGTTTCCAAAAAAGCTGGGACGCTTTGTAAAATGTAAATAAAAGCAGAATGTGATGAATTGCAAATCATGTAAACCAAATTTAACTGAAAATAGAAGAAAGACCTGCTTCCACAAATGCAGGTTAAAACTATACCATGCAAAAAAACATAATATAAACCATATATAAACATGATCCAGAAACGCCGCCGCCTTCTCTGGACCCGAGCTCATTTAAGATGGACTGAGGTGAAGTGGAAAACTGCCCTATGGTCTGATGAATCAAAATTTGAAATCCTTTTTGGAAGCATGGACGCTGCATCCTCTGGTCTAAAGAGGAGAGGGAGCATCTGGGTTATTAGCCCACAGTTCAAAAGCTAGCGATGTACAGGGGGCATTAGTGCACATGGCATAGGTAGCTTGCACATCTGGGAAGGCACCATTAATGCCAAACAATATATACAGATTTTGAAGCAACACATGCTGCCATCCAGACAACATCTTTTTCAGGGAAGGCCTTCTTATTCCAGTAAGACAACACCAAACTGCATCCTGCACATATTCATAGTAGAAGAGCCCAGGTGCTAAACTGGCCTACAGTCCAGACCTGTCACACACTGAGCACATCTGGAGCATCATGGAACCAGAAATATGACAAAGGAGACTTTGGAATGTTGAGCAGCTAAAATCCTACACCAGGCAAGAATGGGAGAACATTTCGGTTTCGCACTCCAGCAGCTGGTCTCCGCAGCTCCTGAACGCGTACAGAGCGGTGTTGAAGGAAGAGGTGATGCGGCACAGTCATAAACACGCCTGTCACAATGTTTTTGAAACGTGTTGCTGGCATCAAATTCAAAATGAGCATATATTTTGCAAAAAACAATAAAATTTCTCAGTAAAAGTTTCAACACTTAATATGTTCTCTTTGTTCTATCTTAAATTAAATACAGGTTTACACTATTTGCAATTAATCACATTCTGTTTTTATGCACATTTTAGTTGTAGTTGTAGTTCTTACTTAGCATATAGACGTGTGGGCGTGGCACTACATCCATATATAAAGATGGGAGCAGCTCCGAGTGGGTGTGTTTTTGAGTCCATATATGGAAATGATCATAGTTCTTAGTGGCCATGTTTTTATGGCTGCGTTTGAAATGGAAGCTTGCTGCCTTGTTGCTGTCTCAGAAGGCAGGACTTTCGACTCAAGGCATATTCTAAATACGTTTGTTTCGAACAACCTTTTAAGATAACATTTTCTGTAGCGTGTGATATCAGCATGCTGCGTAACTTAACCATAACTTCAGCTAGTTGGCTAACAGATGCCTCACAAATCATGTCCCAAATTTATTTGCTTGCAGTCACGGTGGTTTAAGATAGTTCATTCACTTCTTTTTTTAATCTAACCAAAAAAGCCCAAAAACATATATTTGTACACAAATTCACTTTTCTGTGAAGCTGAGTCTGCCATGTCTTTTTATTTATTCAGTTGCTTGAGGGACCTCTGCCGCACAGATTTATGGGTAATAGGCATCTTAGAAGACAGGAAACAAGAGCTTGATTAGTTTCGAACAGTCCTTATTGCCTCGCTGTCTTGTTAGACATCCTCCTGAGACAGAGTTTTAAACGCACCCAAAGACTGCAAATGGGACTGTGGGTGTGACTTTGAGTCAATATATGGAAGAGCGCTGATGTTATTAAGTCCATATATGGAAATGAGAACTGCTTTGAGACAGAGATACACAGAGAGAGATCTTAACCTCCTTGCAGAGGAACACACACACACACACACTGCAGTCTCACAGTTGCCATGGTTACAGTGGGACTACTGGGAAGAAGTGTTGAAGATGGTGAGTTTGTTTGGGTTTGTGTCTGTGGAGGTTAGTTAGAGCTGAACACATAAACACCACGTCACACACACACACACATACACATATACACACACATAACACACACAGCTTCATGCACTCACTGTGTCGAATGAAGGGCGGTTGAACACTGGAGAAAATTACATCATCCACAGGGAGAGGAAGTGTGTGTGTGCGTGCGTGTGCGTGTGTGTATGTGTGTGTGTGTGTGTGTGTGTGTGTGTGTGTGTGTGTGTTTCCTCTGAGAAACTAAGAAGAGAGAATTCTCTTAGGAATAGAGACTGCTTCAAAACAACTGAGCTCAAACACAGTGTTTAATCCATTTTCCGTTTAAAGCCGGGACTTTCTCAGTGCTTCTGTGTAAAACAGATTTAGGGGCGGAGCTACACATGACCTCAGACTATGATGTCACTGAATTATTCTTAGTGGCTTTGAAATCCAGTCTGATATGCAAATGATTAAAGCAGTACGCTGTGATACCTGGACATGTTTAATCCTGCATGCTAAAATCATTTGCTAGCTACTTTAGCTAATGCTGATGAACTAAATTGTGGTCGTCATAGTAACGGTTAAAAGTAAATTGATGCACAGAAATCCTACTGACTAATGTGAGCTAGTTTACAAACAGAAACTGCTATGTATGTTAGCTACGTGTGGATTAGGTTAAATGCTGGGTGGGTGTGGTTATGGGCTGGGTGGGTGGAGTTATAGGCTGGGTGTGGTTATGGGCTGGGTGGGTGGAGTTATAGGCTGGGTGGGTGGAGTTATAGGCTGGGTGTGGTTATGGGCTGGGTGGGTGGAGTTAGAGGGGGGGTTATGGGGAAGATAAAGGGTGGGTGGAGTTAGAGGGGGGGTTATGGGCTGCATTTTCATCATGAATCTCAATATAAGACTTGGATTTCTGTTTGTAATTTTTAATGACTTGTAAATGGGGTGGGGTTAGAGTGGGGTTAGAGTGAGGTTAGGGTGGGGTTAGAGTGGGGTTAGGGCGGATTGAGGGCGGAGTTAGTGTTTGTACCATTCCTTATGACATAATTGGTAAGAGGTTAAATTTAGACATCTTTGTTCATCCTTGTTTATTTAAATTAATATAATTTATTAATGAGATCAGATTCTTTGATTGTTCTGTGATGTATAATGTGTGTGTTTGAGGTGAGTGTGAAATTCAGAAGTTTTAATCGTATAGATTATAAATAAGTTAGATGTGAGTTATGATGTTGGAGATTTGTAACATATTTAAAATGCTGTTTTTTACTTATTAGGTTTTAATTAGAATGTACAAACTCCTAATTTGACACAGATGTTGCTATAGTAACTGAATTAACTATGATCACTGAAAGAACATACATGTGTGTAAATATTTGTCATGTTTCATTTTTTGTGTTTTTTAGGTGACATCACACAAAAAGGGTATGAGAAGAAGAGGGCCAAGTTACTGGCTCCGTACACAACCCAGGCACAAAGTACGATACGCTGGATGTTTTCTCTTTCTACACACTTCTCACACACTTACTGTTTCTTCTGTTTCATCTGTGATGCTTTCTGGGGCTTTGTGTTGTATAAATGATAATGTAGGTATAAAATATACCTCTGAAATGCATTAGAAACACCAGCTGCAGCAGCTGAATGTTGAATTCTGTTGTAAGCCAGTCCTAAACTGTACACTGAGAGGAGTTAAACACTTAAAGGAGCATTAGGGAAGATTTGTAAATTAAGTAACTGAATTAAGATTTGGTCTCTGAACAGGTAAGTAGGTGGGTTCAAAAACATTAGATTTTTTTACTCCTTCTGCCCCCCACCCCTGATTCCTGCCCATGGACACCAAGCTTCACCCCAAAAACCTGGCTTGGAGTTTATCTAAACTCATGTTCCTTTTTGTGATGCCTTATAAGTGGCAACATGCAGAGTAATGACACAATTTCCCACCTTGTAATGTTCAACATGCAAAGTGAAAAAAAAAATGTCCCAATGAAAGCATCACTTTTGTTTTCTCCATCAGACCACATGAAGCTCATAAAAAGCTACCTTAACTGCTTTTTTAGTTGCAGCCGTGAGTGTCCGCTAGTTCTGTTCTACTGTAGTGACCTTCAAACATTCATGCAATTTTTTGGACTGAAATTGCAGCACAGTAACAACAGCACCCAACAGCGTGTAGCTTAGCAAGAGCTAGCCGGCTAACGTTAATGATAACTCTAATGTTGATGATTACCTTCTCAAAACAGTGATTAGTATGGTCAGTGTTATAGATTTTGCCAAGTACTCTTGGTGTCTATATATTAACTGTTCTAAAGCCAATCCTGTTATAAACTAATATAAAAGTAGAGAAGGGAAAGTTCACACTTCACAGTTGATTTGACGTCATGCCATAAACAGCGAAGGAGCTGGTAGTTGAGAAGACTACTGAGCTGACGAGTTGAAATTTCTGGTTGGGAGGCTGTTTTCTGTGACTTTTCCGGTTGTAGGTGGAGAATTACAGGTTGCACCTTTGCCTCAAACACGTCATTAGCACGCTAACTATGAAGGACGGTCATGACTTCACTTCCAGGTGCGCTTCAAGTGCCCATTCAGCTGCGTGAAAGCAAAATTTTTGTTAAGAGTGCCTTCACTCTCCTTTTTTATTGTAATGAAAAAACATCTGCTTGATTAAAGTAGTTAAAAGCATTATACAGATTGCGTTTACAGACCTTCTCAGGAGCAACATCGCTAATTCTGCGTCCCGCTTCATCCCCTCTGCCAGTGTTTATCCTGGCTTTACTGCATGTCTTAGCATTAACCTTTTTCACATCATGGTGGAGAATTATCTGGCTGCGCTGGGCACTTTCCAAGTTCAGCCATGTTTTTTTTCTTTCTAAAGCAACTGAGATAAAGGCAGAAATGGGGAGTGTCTATACAGTCAGTGACAGGAGGTTGTAAACACAACCAAACACTCCAAATCCTAACACAGGTTTCCAAACATGTTTTCTGAGGCACAAGGCACAAGCAATTATTATTTAATATTAATTGTTTTTTAGTGTAATATATTCAATGCACTTTATATATATATATATATATATATATATATATATATACTAACCCTAGGTGAAACTATAAATATATATAGTTTCACCCAAGACAACCAAGAACGATTGTGCTTTATAATAGATTTGTGGCTCAATTTATCATGTTTCATATTTGTATTTGTGTTTTATACCAGTTTTCGCTCGTTAGTTTTCTCATGCAGAAAAATTTGTGGCATTTTAGTACAATGGGGAAAAAAAAAACCCACGCCTGCAAACCTATTCATATCTGCATACACCAAACGGAAGAATTATATTAGATTACTGGAAATCTTTTAAAATATCTGGTGGTGTGTACTATGTCTACTCGTACCTCAGTGTGATAGCAGATTGTGCTGCAGTGGAAAAAGCTGGATATGATGTCTGATGTAACAGCTGATTTACAGGCGTATGTAATCCGTACCATTAACATGTTCCTGTTCCTTCACTGGCTCCCCGTTGCTGCCCGCATCAGATTCAAAACACTGATGCTTGCCTACAAAGCCAAAAATGGACCTGCACCCTCCTACCTCAAAGC
>JAQQZU010000036.1:312036-320961 GCA_030068025.1 Parauchenoglanis punctatus | reverse complement strand
GTGTCCGTGTGTGTGTGCGCGTGTCCGTGTGTGTGTGCGCGTGTCCGTGTGTGTGTGCGCGTGTCCGTGTGTGTGTGTGTGTCTGTGTGTGTGCGTGCGTGCGCACGCGTGTGTGTCTGTGTGTGTGCGTGTAATTACAACTTTGAGGAGAATTTAAACTTTCCCTATACTGAGAAAAAAACAGAAAGTCACTCAGAATGGAAGTGTGAGGGCAACTGTTTTGTGGCTAATTGTTTAAACTGATATTATATCGTAATACCGTCTGGCTCGATCACACACCACCAGGGCTTCACAACTACCATAGATTCATCCCTTTGATAAAGTAGTTTCATCTTTGTAAGGAGCGATTCTATAGCTTTACAGATTCAACAGATTTACAGCTTCATTTTTACATGAACACGTCGTGTTTTAAGACCAGAAACGTTTAATATCTGTCCCCGTACACTTCCACTCTGTTCTCTTCAGAGAAATGAGTTTAGATTCTTGTTCATGTTGTAATCACAGTGGAGAAAGGTTAGCGTGAACAACACAGGAGTACACCTTTAGTGAGCATTAATGTAAATGCATTGTGTGTTGTGTTTTAATGCCTCCCTGTGGATGTAGCTGTGCATGTGGCCCACTATGATGGTAAGGAACATGTACTTACGATCTTATGGAGCACTTATAACAGACTTATGACTGTCTTATAAAACTCCTATAACAGTCTTCTAACAGTCTTATGACACTTTTATGACAAACTTATGTCACGCTTATGACACTCTTATGTTGTCATATCACTCCTGTTAATCTTACAATAGTCTTATAACACTCTTATGGCCATCTTATTTCACGTTTGTGTCACTTTTATGACAGTCTTATGATGTTCTTATTGACACTCTTAAGACACTTATGTTTATTAATGAATACTTATGTCTTACGACTCTCACTCTTCTGTCACTTGTATGCCATTCTTATGTCACCCTTATGTCACTTTTATTACAGTTTTGTCATTCTCGTCAGTCTTATGACAATTTTAGGATAGTCTGAGTCTTAAGTCATGCTTATGACAGTTTTGTCACTCTTGTGACAGTCTTATGTTACTCTTATGACAATCTTATCACATTCTTATGTCATTCTTATGTCTCTTATGACACTCTTAGGACAGTATCACACTCATGTCACTCTTATGACAATCTTATGTCACAGTTATGTCATGTCTCTTACGATGGCCTTTGTCACTCTGTCACTCTTATGACACTAATGTTACACTTATGACAGTCTTATGACACTCTTGTCATACTTACAACATAGGAGTATGTCATGAGACTTAGATCTTCTCACTCTTATGTTACTCTTGTACGGATGCTTTGTGTTCTGTTATAGTTACAGAAAAAAGCTGTAATCAGGTTACTGATACATTTAGTAAAAATGGGGATTATTTACAGGATTGCAATTAAAATTACAAATGCATAAGGGCTGCAACAACTAATCAACAAAAGCAATACAAAGTGATAATTATTAGCTGAACTGTGTCATGAAACCCTTCTCACGCACTACCTTACTTCATATACATACATTAGAGTGAAATGGAGGCGCAGAAACATCAGCAGGGCTTACTCTACGATATGAAACTCTTTACAGTACACTACCCTGCTGGCCTCATGGCATAACCTGTGTTTTAATGTGAGTAATATTATCATTGGTTTGTGGGAATGTGAGGAGAAGCGTGATGTTCCTGCTGGAATTGTCCAGAACTGCTTTGTTAGGTTTTGTTAAACAGCAACTAGCGAAGCTTTTTGAATCAATTAGCTTAAAAAATTAAAAAGTTAACTTTTGTTAAAAAGGGTTTGTGTGTCAAGTCATCAAGTCTGCATCCTGCTTTCGGTTCACAAGTCAATCCCTAAAAGTGTCAATTCACTGATCTCTGGTAGTGAAAACTAAGAGTCAACTGCAAATCTTCGGAGTTGATTCCACACACTGAAAATGATTTGCCTCATGTGTGCATACCACAAGCAAAATGAGCTTAGAATCGGAGCGTTTCAGTGAGAGAAACAGGAGCTGATATTTATTTTAGCTTTATTTTGAATTTGTCTGTTCGAAATTTGAACAAATCATGGATTGAAATACAGAAACACAGACACAGCTGCAGAAAGTGTGGTAAGTGATTAAAAAGTGCTAACAGTAACCGCTGTAGGCTCCATAGCGCCACCTTGAGTTAGTCTGTGTGTTTATTCAGCACCTGGTCATATATAATGCTTCTACTGAATGAGGATCAACATTCATCTGGGCCACATGAGCACCTGATCATATTCTCATGCTGTAACAGAGTATCTGATAAATAACACTAATGCTGTAATTAGTGACCTGCTGTTTAATTAACCCTAATTAAGGAAAAGGTCTATAGTGCTGATTAAAATGCTGCAAATAAATATTTTAAATAAATATCTTTTGGATATAATACATATTTTTAAAAATAAAGCAAATTGAATAATAAAAGAAAAATAATAGACAGATTCTATTAGCAATATAATCAGCAGTCTCAGCCCTAAATAAGAGCGCTACACTACCTGCCCATGTGCCACATTACAGCACGTGTCGAGTCTCACATCACCGCTCGGGTCTGGAGTGAAATCAGAGCTAATCTTACAGTCACCAAGTTATTATCAGGCCTCTGGGGAAAACACGTGCTCACTGGGTGAAAATTTCACCGTTATTTAGTCTTTAAATCGGAAAATGGGAACAACATTACAGTACAGAGCAGGTTCTGCTTCCAGCTGAGAAAATATCATCATCATTCTCATATTTGGTATTGAGGGAATCCAAAAGTAACAGAAAGAAATCAGTTACATTACTTTAATTTTGTAAAGTTACTAACTACATTCTTTAGCAGGTAATTAGTAATTGTATCAGAATACATTTTTAAAGTAACCCTCCCAACCCTGCACATAGATAAACATTTATTTCTAAACTACAAGACAATTAAGACACAAACACAAACAAACACAAAACAATGGTGAAATGTGGAAATGAAATGACCCAAAATTCACAATATTACATGGAGATATAATATCAGGTTACTGTCTTAACCAGTTATGTTTGAGAACCCAGTGAGCCTCTCTGAGGTAGAGTAAACTTAAAATAATGAAATAATGCAAGAAGATAAGATAGGGATGTCATCAGAAATCACCCAGGTTAACAGAATGATGGCATGGAACTTTGTTACTTGCACTGTCTGAGTGAGTTGTTGCGCTGTTTCATGTGTAATCTCATAGTGGAAGCATTCAAAGTGCTCGGATGGCAGGATCTTTAAAAGTTCTCTGAGTGCAGAAGTTCCATGCTGTTCTGATAGGGTTTCATGGCTGTAGAATTTGTGAAACATTTTTGTTGCTGCAGATGAAAGTGGAGCATTTACAGAGTGTAGATTTGTGTCCAATGGAAAAGACAAAAAGCTCCTTGGAGATTCGTAGAGATGAACTCCGAATTCTGCCTCCTGAACTCTGTTTCAAGCTCTCCAACTCCCCTCAAGCTCTCCATTTGCATTCTTGCACAATGGTTTTCTAACAGGCTGGTCATGCATATGTAATTATGCAAAACAGAAGTCCAGCCAATGGGCTTTGACCTTGCTTCCTTCTCACCTCTGAGAGCACATCTCTTTTGTTCTGCGGAGCATGTGATGTGTACGTGCATGTGGGTATTTTGGGTGTGTATGTGTGTATAAAGGATCTGGGGTCTGTGGTAGCTCAGTGGTTAAGACATTGGACTAGTGATCGGAAGGTCGTGAGTTCAAATCCCAGCACCGCCGAGCTGCCACTGCTGGGCCCTTGAGCAAGGCCCTTAACCTTCACTGCTCACTTGTATAAAATAAGATGTATGTAAGTCTCTCTGGATAAGGGCGTCTGCCAAATGACATACAGTAAATGTAAATGTAAAGGAATGTGTGTGAGAGCACGCAAATACACGACTCATGAAGGCTTAACTGTCCAATTTGATTAAACATCTGTCTGTGACGTGATAGAACATTCAGAAGGTCCGTAGTTACAAGGTTAGTCAGAGATGTTTATTGAGTTGATTGGATGACCATTTGATATTCATTCATTGTTCTCATATTTCTTAGAAGGTCAGTTTAGGGTTAGTTGGGGTAATAAAGCTTGAGGGCCATCTGGCTTTTGGAGCCAAGATATTGAGGCTTCTTGTGTTTTAAATCTTTTCTTTGTAAATATAAAAGACAGCAGTTGGATGATAACACCGACCGACATCTTCAACATCTCCTTGAGCACCACTGTTGTTCCAATGTGCTTTCAAAGCCAGCACCATCATTCCATTGCCAAAGAAGTCCTCAGTGTCCTGCCTCAAGAACTACTGTCCTGTTGCACTCATCCATCTAACCCATTATCATGAAGTGCTTCAAGATGCTTATCATGAGGCGCATCAAGACTCTGCTGTCCCACTCACTGGACCCCCTGTAGTTCACCTATTGTGCCTACCAGTCAACAGATGATACCATCACCACCACCCTACATCTGGCTCTCACCCACCTGGACAGTAAGGACACATGTATGAATGCTGTTCATAGACTTCATTTCAGCATTCAATATAATCATTCCTCAGCACCTGATTGGGAGGCTGAGCCTGCTGGGCCTGAACACCTCACTCTGCAACTGGATCTTGGACTTCCTGACTGAGAGACCGCAGTCAGTCAGGATTGGCAGAAATATCTCCAGCACCACCACACTGAGCACTGGGGCCCCTCAAGGCTGTGTGCAGAGTCCACTGCTGTTCACTCTGCTGACTCATGACTGTGCAGCAATGCACAGGTCAAATCATATAAACAAGTTCTCCAGTGACACGACCGTGGTGGGTCTCCTCAGCAAGAACGACGAGTCAGCATACAGAGAGGAGGTGCAGCAGCTAACGGACTGGTGCAAAGTCCGCAACCTTTCTCTGAACGTGGACAAAACCAAAGAGATGATTGCTGACTTCAGGAGACCACGGAGTGACCATTCTCCACTGAACATTGACGGATCCTCTGTGGAGATCATCAAGAGCACCAAATTCCTTGGTGTTCACCTGGCTTACAATGTCTCTTGGTCCCTTAACACCAGCTCTATAGCCAAGAAAGGCCAGCAGGGTCTCTACATCAGAGTACCTACAGAGGGACTATCGACTTCTGAGCAGCTGCATCACTATCTGGTATCAGATCGCAAGACCCTACAGCAGATAATGAGAACAGTTGAGAAAATCAATGGAGTCTCTCTTCCCTTCCTCATAGGCATTTACAACACAACCGGCATATGAAAAGCCACCTGCATTGTGGATGACCCCATGCACCCCTCACACAAACTCTTCACCCTCCTGCCATATGTCAAGAGCTACCAAAGCATTTGGGCCCTCACTCCCTGACTGTGCAACAGTTTCTTCTCCCAAGCCTTCAGACTCCTGAATACTCAGGGACTAAACTGCATGCACATGCACACGCACACACGCACATACAAACCCACTCAAATGAGTACATTCCACTCCCTCTGCAGTTTTTGCACTTGTATTTCACTGTTTGAATTTACAAGACTTGCACAACTCAATACATCTCTGCACATTACTGACACCAGGACTGAGTACTGGTTAGTGCTGCACTGTCTTTGTCACACCATCTTTGTCCTTTATTGCACTGTCTTGTCATGTTTGCACTTTTGCACCTGTACACTTTTTGTAGTCCTGTGTATAATGTCGCACACATGCACTTTCTGTAATTCTGTATTGTCTTAAATGTAGTAACGTTGTCTCATTTCACTATGTGCTGTTCCACCTATATATGGTTGAAATGACAATAAAATTCACTTGACTTGAACTCTATTGTTTAAGCAAAGGGTGTCTTGTTGTCCATTGGACCTCTTGGTGCAAAAGGGCTGTGTGGTGAGATTTCATTCGGCACTCAGGGTTTGTGTGAAGGAATTAATGGGTTTACCCTACACTCTTATGGCAGTTTGTCATTCTTGTCACTGTTATGACAGTTTCACGGTAGTCTGAGTCTTGTCACTCTTTTGATGTCTTATGTCACTTATAACAGTTGTATGTCACTCTTATGACAATCTTTTGACAGTCATGTTACTCATGAAAGCCTTATGACACTATGACAGTCTAATGTCACTTTTATGACAACCATATGTCACTCTTGTCACCCTTTTGACAGTTTTATGACACCTTATGACATTTATTTCAATCTTATGTCACTCTTATGACAGTCTTATATAACTCTTATGACACTTATGGCAGTCTTATAACAGTTTTATGATACTTGTATGACACGACAGTCTTATGACAGTCTTGTGTCACATTTATGACAGCCTTATGACTCTTCTCCAGACTTATGTCACTCTTATGATAGTCTTGTGTAACTTTTATGCCATTGTTGTCAGTCTTATGACAGTCTTATGTCACTTTTATGATAGCCTTATGACACCTTATGACATTCTTATGAAAGTCTTATGTTAGTCTATATCTCTCTTATGACACCTTATGACAGTCTTATGTCACTTTTATGACAGTCTTATGTCTCCCTTATGACAGTTTCGAAACCTTATGACACTCATGTCAATTTTATGTCACTCTTATGACTGTCTTATGGTAGTCTTGACAGTCTTATGACGGTCTTATGACACCTTGTGTCACTCTTATAATAGCCTTATGTTACTCTTATGATACTTTATGTCACTCTTATCATGGTCTTATGTCACTTGTATGACACTGTCAGTCGTATGACCGTTTTACGTCACTCTTATGACAGTCTTGTCAGTTATGACAGTTTTATGTCACTCTTATGAAAGTCTTATGCCACTCATATGCAGGCTTGGGCAGTAACTGAGACATGGAACTGTCTTACATACAAAAAAGGTAATTATTGTTAGTTACATGAAAAAAGCTTTAATCAGATTACAGATACTTTTAGTAAAAATGGGGATTATTTACAGGATTACAATAATATGAAATGCATAAGGGCTACAACAACTAATCACTCATGTCAGTTGTATGTCACCCTTATGACAGTCTTACGTATGTCACTCTTATGACAGTCTAATGTCACTATTTTGACACTCTTATCACTTATCATGTCTGCTGAATATATTGGGAGAAGGATGCTGGGGATGGAGCTGCCAGGCAAGAGGAAAAGAAGAAGGCCTAAGAGGAGATTTATGGATGTGGTGAGAGAGGACATGCAGGTAGTTGGTGTAACAGAGAAAGATGCAGAGACAGGAAAAAGTGGAAAGAGATGATCCTCTGTGGCGACCCCTAACAGGAATAGCCGAAAGTAATGATGATGATCACTTATGATGTCTAATGTCATTCTTATGATAACTTATGTCACTCTTTTGACAGTCTTATGTCACTCATTACACTCTTGTTACACTTATGAGTCTTTCAACACACTTATGTCACTCTTTTGACATTCCTGTCACTTAGTTTTTAATTTTGTGCAACTCTTTGTCTTATGACCCTCTTATGTTGCTCATATGACACTTTTATAGCACTTTTATAGTCTTATTTTGTTTTTATGACACTCTTGTGATCCACTTATATGTCACTCTTATGTCAGTCTTATAGACACAATAGCTAGCGGCATCACAACTAAAACACAGTATTGTATATCAGGGCTGATATGGTGTGATGAAGAGGAGTTACCATTACCTCCGAAAATCTTTATTTCTCTACGACAGTAATTTACCAATTGTACAGGTTTCAGTCTGTTCCTGTGAATAATCTGTTATAACATAAATAAAAATGTATTAGATTGAGTGCATTAGTATAAGCCTGCACTACTGTCAGAGCTGCACACTTCATTTTCACCATCTTGTTGCAGCATCAGTATCTGACCGAGGCTCTACAGTGGAGAGCACAGACAGATCCCGACCATGTGCTCTATGTACTGCTGAATGCAAAGGTAACACACACACACACACACACACACACACACACACACGCACACGCACACGCACAACGAGATCACACTATTTCTTCATTCTAATATTTGATGTAAACATTAACCGAAGCTCTTGACCTGTAGCTGCATGATTTTTTTTGCATTGTGCTGCTGCATGAACTGCATGAATGTGCTGGTGTACTGGTGTTCCTAATAAAGAGGACAGTAAGTGCATTGTTTGTCTGTTTGTGTTTACAGGGTGTGGCAGTTTGCACAGCTACATGCGTACAACTTCACAAAAGAGCTGAGAAGATCGCCGCAGCTCTCATTGAACGAAGTGGAATTAGCATTGGAGAGAATGTTGTGCTGCTATACCCACCAGGTGAAACACACACACACACACACACACACACAGAGTAATGTTTTAAATCTTTAGGTATAACTACATCCTAATAAGACCTGGTATTAACATCCATCTTATGTAAAAGTAAAGAAATAAGGATTTAATATTCGACATGTAAATACATAATGAATATTAATGTTTTATGAATGTTGTATAAAGTTACAGAGTGAACATCAGCAACCATAACTGTTTGTTTATCACAGAAAACACAGCATGTTAAAATAATATGTTCTCTTTATTAAGCAAAGAAAATCAAAAAGAGGCAGAAATGTATAATTTTATCATCAGTTTAAATATTTTAAATGTTTTTAGATTAACCCTAACCCTAGGTTTATCCACACTAAAAGTATTACCATTTAAAGTATTTTTACACATAGAATTTATTATTTTTTTTAATAAATTAAATATAGCTGCTCTGTCATCAAATGAGGCCAGTCTACTACACTTTATACACAGAATTTCTCTCTCTGTGTGTGTGTGTGTGTGCGCACGTGTGCTTGTGTGTGTTCAGGTATTGATCTGATTGCAGCATTTTATGGCTGCCTGTACGCTGGTTGTATTCCCGTCACCGTGAGACCGCCACACCCACAGAACCTCTCAGCCACACTCCCTACAGTCCGCATGATCATCG
>JAQQZU010000036.1:282039-292075 GCA_030068025.1 Parauchenoglanis punctatus | reverse complement strand
GTGTAAATAAAGAAATAAATATATTAACAAGCTTGCACTGAGATTTAAAACACACACTCACACACACACACACACACACACACACACACAGCTCTCACATTAAGGTGCTTCTATAAAAATCAGGACGTGTTTGTATTATTTCTAACCTGCAGGAACGAATCTGTACATTTTTATTACTGTAAACTAACAAACTGTAAAGGCAGAGATTTTACACACACTGAGACGGAGAACACACGTGTGTACAGAAGAAAATGCAGTGTGTGTGTGTGTCCTGTGCTGTTCTCTGATTTTCTTTTCTCTCTGTATAAATATGGATCTGATTATGAACTGATCTAACCTGCACATCACTGAGATGTAAATAACTTTCTGTTTCTCTCCTTTATTTCCTCATGCACGCTCAGCTTCACGCTTTCACTCTTTCCGTGTTTGCGAACAGAAACTTTATGGTATTTTATCAGTCTTTATTTTGTGTGCATGAGAAAGTGGAGAGGAAACCGTGCTGTAATAACCTGTATTTCACTGATATTCTCATTTCATTTCTCTAGTGTGTGTGTGTGTGTGTGTGTGTGTGTGTGTGTGTGTGTGTGAGTCCAGGGTTATGTGTCACCTGCATGGTGTGTACACAAGTTATTTCTAATTAGGGATCAGAAACGTTACAGCAAATGAAAACAAAAAAGAAAGCAAAATGGAAAGAAATATTATAATATTTCAGTGAACATGAATAAAATCACTCTGAATTGAAAATGTTATTGAAAAATGTGCATAACAGGCTAAAAATTTTAGGTTTCCGCTTGATTTCTGGAAAGTATAGCTTACAGGTAAACATTTCCTAACATGCCTTACTTCCTGCCCAGAATTCAAACTGATCATTTCCTGCCTGGTTACAGGACATTATGATGTTAGATGTTAAAACTAAATAGAGTATAAAGAATATTAACTGTGCTTTTATTGCATGTCCACCTGAAGGGGCGTGGCTTGGAACGCTGGAACAGGAATGGCAAAATATTGCTTCTCTTCAGAATGAAAATGAAAAACAAATCATTTCTAATCCCTGTTTCTAATAACGCTGTTGTTCCCTGAATGATGGCGTTGGATTGGTTTTGGTTTTGAACCCGAGCTGATTTTACCATCATGATGTTTACACAAGTCGAGTAAAGTGTATGCTGATGTGTTCATACTGATATTACACACATCTCTATTCAGAATTTAAGCGTTGGTGAATTCAATTATAGAGTTTCACCAAAATCAGACGCGTCTCAGTTCAGCACAGTTCTAACCTGAGGTGAAACCGGGACCGGTTTTTAAAATCCTAACCTGCTCGTCACTAACCTGGCGACCCTGCTGACAAAGATTTCCCGCCTTTTCCTGTTAAATTGATACGACCTTGTTACATTGTGCGATATGGTAACACGCGCGCACACACACACACACACACACACACACACACACACACACACACACACACACACAGAGCACTAAATCAGGAATCAGAGCTGCGTCTCAAATTCCATACTGTGCACTACACACTACAGTAGCAGATGATTTGTAATGCAGTAACGTCTCAGATCCTTTTACAAATAAATCATAAATAATTTGCACTAAATAACAAAACATACTTCACTTTTTTCCACATCATGTGATCACACTTTACACTAAAGCTACACTGTCTGAGACACAGCCCATGACCTGATCAGATTCTCCTCATGTTTATATTTATTAATTATAATAATAATAATAACAACTGGGCTTAATGATTTTGTGCCACTTTACTGCTGTGTAAGAATCTGAATGTGGATGTTATGATTATTATGCAACCCTCTCCTCCCCGCTCACTCTTTCCTGTTTCATTTTGTATGTTGGTTTAATTCCTGTTTTATATTTAAACGGAAAAAAAAAATAATAAAAGGCATTTATTTTGCAGCATTGATGTGTTACAGCGTGCTGAAGTAATCCAAGCATTTGGAGTTTGAATAATAAGTACAGTAATTGTACTGGGAAAAATACTGCAAAAGAAAATATATAAGTCTTGATGATGTTTGACTCTTCCATATTCAGAAGTGATGTGTGAAAAAACAGAAATGTCTGTACAGAGACCCCAGGCTGAGTCACAGCAATACACTGCCGTTATTTCCACATTGTAGCGCCCCCCTACTTATTATAAACACAAATATTTAACACTGAAAAGGAAAAAAAATCATCTGAAAAAAAAATTAAGTAAAAAATTATATTGTTATATCAGCTGTTTCCAGTGAGTTCAGCCTGTAACTATTTTTAAAAAAAATCAATAAAAATATTAAACAGGTATCATGATATCTCAGGAAAATCTATTGTGAGACGTTATCCCCCAGCCCTAGTGTGTATCAGATGACATGTTCCGTGAGCATGAGGTAACACATACACATGTTTTACATGGACGAGAATGGAGGAGGGCGGGGCTTCTTCAGGAGCGTTACAAGGATGATGAACATGACAAGAGAGTGTCATCACATTGCACAGGGGAAATTAATCAACATTTCTACACACTAAAATTCAGAAAGGAATTTCCGAGACGCCACTGTTGTTACGTGACGGGTAAGTCAGTGGGCAGTGGTAGCTCAGTGGTTAAGACATTGGTCTAGTGAACCATAGTGGTCATGAGTTCAAATCTAAGCACTGCTATCGCTGATGGGCCCTTGAGCAAGGCCCTTAACCCTCAACTGCTCAGTTGTATAAATGAGATATATGTAAGTCGCTCTGGATAAGGGCATCTGCCAAATGACATAAATGTAAATGTGGAAACGTCACAGTTACAGAAGGGGGGTGGGGCTAAGCACAACAAAAACCTGTAACCAGCATCTTTTTAACCAGCAGGTCACTAATTACAGCATTAGTGTCATTTATCAGATACTCTGTTACAGCATGAGAATATGATTAGGTGCTCATGTGGACCAGATGAATGTTGATCCTCATTCAGTAGAAGCTTTATATATGACTGGAACTGAATAAACACTCCGACTAACTCAAGGTGGCGCTATGGAGCCTACAGCGGTTACTGTTAGCACTTTTTAATCACTTACCACACTTTTTGCAGCTGTGTTTCTGTATTTCAAGCCATGATTTGTTCAAATTTCAAACAGACAAATTCAAAATAAAGCTAAAATAAATATCAGCTCCTGTTTCTCTCACTGAAACCCATGCTAAGCTCATTTTGTTTGCTGTCTGCACACGTGGGGCGAATCATTTTCAGTGTGGAATCAACTCCGAAGATTTGCATTTGACTCTGTTTTCACTACCCCAGATTAGTGAATTGACTCTTTTAGGGATCGACTTGTGAACTGAAAGCAGGATGAAGAGACACAAAACATAAAGCATAATGTGTATGCTAAGAATGTACACTCATTTATCAGAACTACAATGGTGGTGTGGTTAGCATGTTAGAGGTTAAAGGTCACATTAGAGGTTACCTCACAGCAAAAAAAGTTGTGTGTTCAATCCCTGGGCTGACCAAGAGTGCCTGTCAGTGTGGAGCTTGCACGTTCTCCTGTGCTTGCTCCAGTTTACTCCCACAGTCCAAAATCCTGTGGCTTTGGTCAAGTGGCTACTCTAAGTTACCAATAGGTGTTAAAGTGAGTGTGAATGTTTGTTGATCTTTGTGTTAGCCCTGCAATCCAGGGTGTACCCTGCCTTGCACCTGAAGTCAGCTGGGAAGGGCTCCAGCTTCCCTACAACCCACAATGTGTTATAAAGAATGAATGAATTTTTTACAAACTAATTGATTCAAATATCTTTGCTACGTGCTCTCTAACACAGTAGTTCTGGACAATTCCAACAGGAACATCATGCTTTTCCTCACATTCCCACAAACCAATGATGATATTACTCAGGTTATGCCATGAGGCCAGCAGGGTAGTGTACTGTAAAGAGTTTCATACTGTAGAGAAAGTCCTGCTGATGTTTCTGCTCCTCTTTCACTCTAATGTGTTTATGAAGTGACGCAGCACGTGTGCAGTGTGTTTCATAACGCAGCGCAACTATTTATTAATTTTTAGCGATTTTGTTGATTAGTTGTTGCATCTCTTGTGCATTGTAATATTGTAATCCTGTAAATAATCCTTGTTTTTAGTAAAAGTATGTAATTTGATTACATCGTTTTCGCTGCAACTACAATGGAACACAGTTACCTTTTTTTGTATCCTAATTATGTAACGCTGCTCCATGTGTTCTGTTACTCCCCAAGCCTGACCATTAATGAAACAAACTATATATGAGAAAATTTATCACACAGCTTCTTTTGATCTGCTACTATTTGCAATTTGTAAACATATATGTAGCCTAAACATAGTTAAACCACTTTTCTCATTTTTAACCTTTCTAATCGAAAACTATTACGAATATTCTTTTATTTATCATACACAATTCCAGAAAGTTACATAACAAATTAGACATTTAGAACATTAGGGTCAACTAATGTTAGCTAATTTTGTTCCATATGTTAGTGCTTTCTTTTCCAGTCTAGCTAGATCATCTTGTAAATATTACTCCACAGAGGACACTGCAAGAATGTCTTTTTTATTTTAAGAAGTTGGAGCTTTTGGAAAATTACGTTTCCTACAGATACTTACAAGTTCATCAAACAAACTCATCATTACTGTTTATTCTTCACTTCTCCACAAAAAAACCACACACACACACACACCCCTTTCTGTATTACTTGCCAACAGTTTTTAGTGTGATGGTGTTCTTAGCCCAGGTCCTAATGAGCCAGTAATAGGATATATTTACTGATAGAGACTTCAAAGCACTTATGTAAGTCTCTCTGGATAAGGGCGTCTGCCAAACGCTGTAAGTGTAAATTACTGTAATCCTGACAGAACATGGACACACGATGAGATGGTGTCGGTATGGTGCATGGTGACGGCACTGCTGAGTTCTGGATTCTCTGTAACAGCAGCTCTGACAGTAGTGCAGGTTTATATTAATGCACTTGTTCTAATATATTACAATTTCTACAGCAACACACGGATGTGTACAGCGGTTAAATGTGTGTAATCATTGATATTTCTTGAGAAGGCATGTATTTAACGTTGATGGAAAGTCTCCAGTGTCAGCGCTGTGTAAGTCAGAGGCGAAGCTGGAACTTTTCAGACAGCTTCAGGACAGAGGAGTTTACACTTCTTTGTGGTTTCTCAGTAACATGACAAGCTGTGTACTTTAAGAGAGAGTGATGGAAGTGAGAACAGGAAGTAACATTTTAATTTCTCTATATAACTGATAAAAACTGACATCATTATTTAATAAATAAATTTGTAATCGTTGTCCAGTCCCTGTGGTACAAGAGGAATAAAACACGTTGGGACGTGCTGTTGTAGGGAAATAAACAATTTTTTAACACACTTTTTGTCAGTAGTGTAGAGTACAGTACAGAGCGACCAATCAGAACGCCTTTGATGGGATGACGTCACACATGTTTCTGGTGGGCGGGGCGTTAAGGCAGCCTTCTGTAAAAAAAACAAGCCAGCTAGTTAGTTAGCATTTTTTGTATGTATATATAGAAACAGTCTAATCACATTTACAACTGTATTTTTACGTCACATTTTGATAACGGACATCTGAGCAACGTCCACGGCGGATTAAAGGAGCTGTTAAAGGTACGTGTATATGTATGCGCGCGCGCGCTTGCTATCGGTCGAAGCTAAGTGGCTCGCGCGGCGCTGCTCAGGCGGGACGGCGGTGTAATGGCGGCGGTTCCGGGCGGCTCTGCTGCTGTTGCTGCTGCTCGGAGATGGCGGAGTTTTAATGGCTCCCCGGGTCGCTGACGTGTGTCGACGCGGTACTTGCGTGCCAGTGACTCGGTCTGAAAGTTTTTCAGCGTCGAGCGACGCGTTCACTCTCCCGCATCACTTTAAAAACACACACACACAGCTAGCTGAAATCAAGCGCAACCGCACGTTAACTACCTACCTACCTAAATAACTAACTAACTAACCTCGCAGCGTTAGCATTAGCATACGACGCTAATACTGCGATTTCTCCGTTTAGCATTCGAGATGATTACATTTATTAAATCTAGTTTATGAATTAGCTAGTTCTGACGTAATGTTACCTCTAGTCGATTTTATGTTGAAGCCTTGCCACACCGCTGACAGGCCCAGCCGAAGTGAATGAGATTTTTGTAGCTAGCTGAATTAGCTTTGATTTAACGGACTTAATAACCGGCTGTGTTCCTAATCACTCACTACGTGTTTCACCCTACCTAGGGCGCACACGGTTAACTGCTGTTCTGTACAGCTATCTAGTGCGCCTATTAGAATGTGATGAGTGATTGGGGATCGAACCGGGCTGATTCAACTGAGCGGTTTTACAAATGTTTAGCGTTTTGTTTGTTTGGTTTTTTTGTTCATTTGTTTGTTATTTATCTATTTAGGTATTTAATAATTTTGCTCTTATTTTATGTATTATTTGAATTATTTCCTAAACTTTCCTACCAAAGTACTGATCCAAAAGCTTTTCATCACCACATTAACAATTACACTTCAACTTTGTATTTAGTATTTAGGTTATAATCATTCAAAAGGGAAATGTGTGTACAGGAAGTCCCCGACTTGCGATGGGGTTTCGCTCCCAGAGTCGCATCGTAAGACGGAAAGCCTTTTGTATAGGGTAAAGACGAACACGATGTAATGTCTGTTATAGAATATACTGTAATGTATAGTGTTCTAGCATGATGTTTTGTGTTAAATTGAACAAACCCCATATCCTGTAAATTGAAATACAGTAAATACTGTAGTGTATTATAGAGTATTTGTACTATAAAGCAGTGTAGAGTTAATAAACCTTTGTAATTGTATTACAGTACAGTAATTTTTTGCGAATTTTGTCGTATCGGATCGGCCATCGTAAGATCGAAATATCGTAACTCGAACCATCGTAAGTTGGGGAGTACCTGTATTTAAACGTATTTGAATATTAATGAGATCCACCCAGTGGATACGTGCTCACTGCAGGGTATAACTTTTAGAAAAGAGTTATTTTCTATTCTAAATGGAATCAAAATCACATTTAAAGTGAATTAGAAATGGTGTTCAAAAGCTTTTTGTTTCTGTCCCTTAGTGTTGTGGACATCAATACATATAAAACAAAATACAAAAATAATAGTTATTAGAGATATTCTCATTTTAACTTTACAGTTTGTCTTGTGTTCATCCAATGAAATGCTCTCTAGGATGTCTATGCCCCGCCCCCTGAGGGTGTGGCTTGCTGAAGAGTAGCTGTGAAAGTCTTTGTGTTTTTAAAAGAAAAGAAATTAGTCAATTCTGATTAAACACTAAAATGCATTGAATCAGTGATTACACCTCGCTGTAGAGTTCGTGACAGTCTATAACTGTGTGTGTGTGTGTGTGTGTGTGTGTGTGTGTGTGTGCGCTGCATACTGCATGACTCAAAACATGAGTGTGTGTGGAGGAGATTCAGTGCTGCAGGGGTGAAATGGAAACACTGATGACTCTATTGAACAGCTGTGACACACACACACACACACGCGCTGATTACTGCAGCTTATGGAACATGTTGGTGCTTGGGTGTACTATATGCAGGTTCCTTTTTACCAAAGATTACATTCATATTTTAATTATTCAACAGACGGATTTACATAAATTTGCATATTAATGAGACACGCTGTATATTATTGGTTTAGTGTTGACTCTGTGAAGGAGCAGAACAATCGCACTTGTAAATAAAAATCACACCGTATTTGCTGATGGATGTGTGTGTGTGTGTGTGTGTGTGTGCGTGTGTGTGTGCGCATGCGCGCAGTGGAAATGGAGGAGGTTCATCAGAGTGGCAGTAACGGCACCGAGTCACAACCTGTCACCATTCCAACCACCATCACAGCGTCTCAGTTATCACAGATCACTCAGGTACACTATGATCATGTGCGTGTGTGTGTGTTTTATTAGTATGTGATGTAGGTGTAACAGGTGTGTGTGTGTGTGTGTGTGTGTGTGTGTGTGTGTAGATGACTCTGGGAGGATCTCCCGTAGCCGTAGTGCAGCTCCCCGGAGGTCAGATTCAGGTGCAGGGGGTCATCCAGTCTGCTCAGTCTTCAGTGATACAGTCTCCACCAGCACAAGTACAGGTAACACACACACACACACACATTCTGCCATGTTGCTTTAGTATAAGATGAATGAAATCCTTGGTTACATGCTGTTCTTGGAAAATAATCAACATTGTAGTGGGAACAGTTGCTTGTTGTCATTCTGATAAGTTATCTACAGTGTGTGTGTGTGTGTGTGTGTGTGTGTGTGAGAGATGATATCATGGGTGTGTATTACCCAGCACGATGATGAGCTAAATGAGTCATTACGCACACTCTGGCTGTAACATTTTTGTGTGTGATTCGGCCATATAACACACAGTTACAGAAGTGTGTTAGCTGTAAGTGCTCTATCCAGCGCCACACAGATGAGGATGGGATCCCTTTTGAGTCTGGTTCCTCTCAAGGTTCCTTCCTCTTGTCGTCTCAGGGAGTTTTTCTTGCCACCGTTGCCACAGGCTGCTCATTAGGGATATACTGTATATATAGATACATTTATAGATTCATAAGTTTATATTCAGAATTTATATACGTATGTGAAGCTGCTTTGTGACAATGTCTGTTGTGAAAAGCGCTATACAGATAAATTTGAAGTGTGTGTGTGTGTGTGTGTGTGTGTGTGTGTGTGTGTGTGTGTGTGTGTGTGTGTGTGTGTGTGTGTGTGTGTGTGTATGCGCGCGTGTGTGCACGCATGCTCACAGGGTCAGGGGTCAGACAGTGAAGATTCTCAAGATTCCACAGACAGTGGATCTTCGAACCAGAAGACACGAGAGCTGCTGGCGAGACGCCCGTCTTACAGGTTCTCTCACACACACACACACACACACACACGCCATACACCACACACACCACACACACTGCACACACACACACACACTGCACACACACACAGACACACAGACACACAGACACTGCACACACACACACACACACACACACTACACACCACCCCCCACACACACACCCCACACACCCACCCCACACACACACCACACACACACACCACACACACACCGCGCGCACACACCACACACACCTCACACCACACACACACCCCACACACACACCCCACACACACACCCCACACACACCTCACACCACACACATCACACTCACACACACACACACACCTCACACACACCTCACACACACACACACACACACCACACACCAGACACAGGTGACATATTAACACTGGAATACACTGTTACCAGTTACCACTTAAAAGTACGTCGAGTCTTCTATTTCAGCACAAGAATCTGGAATGAGTGACAGCTGTGTAAGGGATTTAAACTTAGTAATGTTTCTCTCGACTCAATTTTCCTGATTGAAGAATGTTCTGATGCGGCATCCTCGCTTTCCGCTTATGGAAGAAGTTTCACGCAGGGGCAGTGGTAGCTCAGTGGTTAAGATGTTGGACTAGTGAGTTCAAATCCCAGCCCTGCCAAGCTATTGCTGATGGGCCTTAACCTCAACTGCTCAGTTGTATAAATGAGACCTGTGTAAGTTGCCCTGGATAAGGTGACTGCCGTCACACGCGGCGAGTGGCCAACACGCCGTATATGGTTAATGTCCCACATGTATATAGCTGAAGTTACACACACCTGTCTGTCTGTCTGTCTCACTGAAGATGTGTGTTTCCGTAACTGACTTTATCTAGGTGAACTTTGACCTGACTTGTGAACTAGTAGACATTATGAACTATTAGTGAACTATTAGTGTGTTCATGTCTGTGTCTGTGTGTGTGTCTGTGTGTGCATGTGTGTCTGTCTGTCTGTCTGTGTGTGTGTCTGTCTGTCTGTGTGTGTCTGTCTGTCTGTGTGTGTCTGTCTGTCTGTGTGTGTCTGCCTGTGTGTGTGTGTCTGCCTGTGTGTGTGTGTCTGCCTGTGTGTGTGTCTGCCTGTGTGTGTGTCTGCCTGTGTGTGTGTCTGCCTGTGTGTGTGTCTGCCTGTGTGTGTGTCT
>JAQQZU010000036.1:254775-266233 GCA_030068025.1 Parauchenoglanis punctatus | reverse complement strand
CACTAACGCTCCTGTAGCTGCATGAACACAAACCCCCACAGCCGCGCTCCGACAGCTAGTGGGAAGCCGAACAGCAGCGTGGAGCGCGTTATAACTGCACAGGGGGATACATCTGGAATGAGATGTTCTACACGCATGTATGGGTGCGAGTGTCGGGGTGTAAGGTTTCCCACATCTTCAGCACCGAGGAGTTTACACTGCACTGCGCTTTCTCATGACAAGCTGCAGGTTTTATCTTAAAGAGAATAAAGAGAGGCTGGCGAGGGAACGACTGTTTATAGCTGCTATAATGTCAGGAACTCACCTGTTTAAATGTAACTGTAAGCAAAAAAAATAATGTTCTTTAACAAATAAAACACTAACCGTAGGTAAATTGCTGAGCTGTAAGAGGAATAAAACAATTGAGGACGTGCCATTAGAAGACCACTTTGTGTTTGCTGTGTATATAATTATACTTCATGTGCTATTTTTTTTTCAACTTTATGTTGAAATTGTGCTTTTTTTTTTATTGTGTGAAAAGATTGAGATCTTTTTGTTGCAAAGCATGATATTAAGGGAATTGCTCATAGCTGATTGGCTCAGTACTGTTGGGAAGTATTCTGTATTTAATAATGCACAGCTTTACTGTAACATGTTTGTTTGCGTGTTCTCGCCTGTCCCTCAGAACCAGCTGTCGTGGATGGATTCTGAATAAAGAGGGCTCTGCTGCAGGATGACAATATGGCCGCGCCGCTGTTCGCACCCCCAGGCCCCGACAGCTTCAAGAAGTTCACCCGGGAGACTTTGGCCAACATCGAGAAGCGCATCGCTGAGGAGAAAAAGAAGAAACCTGTCAAACCCCGATCCGACAGCAGTCATCGTGATGATGATGACGACAAAGGGCCAAAGCCAAACAGTGACCTGGAGGCGGGGAAGAGCCTGCCCTTCATCTACGGGGATGTCCCCTCGGCTATGGTGGCCGTGCCTCTAGAGGACTTGGACCCCTTCTATGTGAACAAGAAAGTGAGTGAACCAACAACTCGTCCTCTCTCACTTGGGGGTCTTCAGGAAAACAGGATGGATGGGTTGATGGGTGGGGCTTTAGGTTTAGGCAACTGTTGTGAGAAAAAGCACAAGATTTTCAAGCAAAATTCTTGCCTTTAATAATTCAAATACATAAATTAGATAATTGAATAATAATCCGTGTTTAAGACTGACTTTAATATTTGTGTTAAAAAACCAGCTTCATCCTGAAAAGGTTGCTCTTGATTTGGGATCGCTGCTGTGAAGCCTGGTGGTGGTAGCGTCATGTTCTCCTCGTCCTCTTGGTTGAGGCACAGTTGTGTATGCTTTGCATTATTAATAATGGGTTTAATATCATTCTGTTGAAGTTTTTTTATAATCAAACCATGATTGATACTTTTCCGGGGTTTATTGGCACAAAAGCCGGTGCTTTTTCCGTATCAGCTTCTTTTCACACATGAGCTTCCTGAATGTTTCCCAGGAATTCTGCCAGACGTGGCTCTGTGTCATCTATAACAGAAAGAAGAAAACATGAAATGTCTGGAAACCAGTTATGCTGTATTTATACGTACAGAATTATTATGCTACTTTACTCCATCAGGCGTCATTCTTAAAGGATATAATAAAATAGTGTTTTTGTGAGAATATAGGCTCAGGCTTTGCAGACATTTTTAACAGTAGAATTGCTAGCCTAGTTTTGTCTCTAGATTAGAGTTATTATTCTCCGTGATGCAGATCAGCGTGACTCTCAGTTACAGTGTACTGGTGAACGCCCCAAACTGTTATTCTTAGTTAAATATTTTCATAAATCTCCTCATGTTTGCTCAAACTGCAAAAACTGATACCTTAGCAAGTGATGATATCTTGGATAAAGGAGACGTTATCTACAATTTCTCATTAAGACATTAACATACAGTATGATGAATATAAGAGCATGAAACCTATTCCTAGACTCATTAGCTAAAAACGTTTCTGTTTGCTTCTTTCTAAAATAATAAACGCTGGAAATGAGTAAAATTGTTAAGAAATAGACTTAATATTTGTGTCAAAACAATTTAGTAGAGAAGAATATTAGTTGGATTTGCCCATATTCAATGTACAGTGCTCTCCACAAGTATTGGCACCCCTTGTAAAGATCACCGATGACAATGAAAAACATTAGGGCACTGAAAAATTATATCTTAGCAAGTAAAATTACAGTGCTCTCCGCAAGTATTGGCACCCCTTGTAAAGATCAGTAAAAAGGTTTAGAAAAAAATCCACCTTTTGGGGAAGTCGCTTCATCTCACACTGAACAAATGGAACAAAATCCAACCTTTAATTGAAATGAATTTATTCAGAGAAAAACAAATCCCCCCCCAAGAAATAATTATTTTCACAAGCACGCATGGCACAATTATTGGCACCCCTGCATTTAATACTTTGTACATCCTCCCTTTGCCAATAACACAACACTGAGTTTCCTCCTATAAAGGTTGGAGAACACAGAGCAGGGCATCTGAGACTGTTCTTCTTTACAGAGTCTCTCCAGATCATCCAGGCTCCCAGGCCCTGTCTCGTGCTCTCTCCTCTTCAGCTCACCCCACAGGTTTCCAATGGGCTTCAGGTCAGGGGACTGAGATAGCAGGAGCTTGATTCTGTGCTCAGTTCACCATTTGTGTGTTGATGCGCTGCAGATCATTGACTTGCTGGAAGATCCAGTGACGACCTGATTTTAGTTTCCTGGCAGAAGCAGCCAGAGTTTGATTTAAAATGTCCTGATATTTCAGGGACTCCATGATACTGTGATCCCTAACAAGGTTTCCATGGTCTTTGGAGGAAAAACAGCCCCCCAACATCACAGAACCTCCACCATATTTTACAGTTGGGATAAGGTTCTTTTTATTGTAGCCATCCTTCTTTTTACCCCAAACCAACATCCAGTGTTTATTACCAAAAAGCTCCATTTTTGTTTCATCAGATCATAGAACATTGTTACAGTTAAAGTTGGAGTAACATTTTGCAAACTCCAGGACCTTATGTTTGTGGTTAACTGACAAATAAAAGGCTTTTTTTCTGGCATATATTCCAAATAATCTATGTGCATGGAGGTGGTGTGTGATGGAGGTTTTGGAGACTTGGGAGTCCCAAGATTTTATTTTTTTTCCTAAATCACCAACAGTGATGCTTGGGGATTTTTTTGCCTCTTACCCTCCTCCTCACTGTACGTGGGGGTAAATTAACCTTGTGTTCTCTTCCAGGCAAGTCTGTAACAGTTCCAGCTGATGTCCACTTTTTATTATTGCCCCAACAGTAGAAATGGGCATTTTCAGGTGAGAAGCTATATTTTATAACCATTCCCTGACTTATGAAGTGCAACACACTTCTCCCTCATTTAGTTTGTGTGTTCTCTCGTATCTTTCCCACGTTGATGGATTACTAAGGGAATTTGTCCCTGCATCACCTCATATTTGTACCCAGTTAATCAGGAAGTCGTGGATTACCGCTTGAAATTTCCTGCAGTTTTAAATAGGAAACACGCTTCAGTTACACTGTGTTCATAATAATTGCCAGGGGTGCCAATAATTGTGGCACTTGTGTTTTTGTTTAAAATAATTGTGTCTTGATGAGGGATTTGTTTTTCTCAGAATAAATTTCTATCAATTCTCATTTGTTCTGTGTGAGATGAAGCGACTTCACCAAAAGGTAAATTTTTTTCTAAGCCTTTTTACTGATCTTTATAAGGTGCCAATACTTGTGGAGAGCACTGTAATTTTACTTTCTAAGATATAATTTTTCAGTGCCCTAACGTTTTTCATTGTCACTTTGTCATCTGTGATCGTTACAAGATGTGTGTGTGTGTGTGTGTGTGTGTGTGTGTGTGTGTGTGTGTGTGTGTGTGTGTGTGTGTGTGTGTGTGGGGAGGGTGCTTTACAACAACCTGACTTGGTATTTAGAAAATTAATAATTGTTCATGGCAACATGATGTTTAGATCTAAAATATGAATAGAATTAAAATGTACCATACAGATTATACATAAATAAAACAATTAATAAAAACAGACATCAGAAAACACCAAAAGCACCTTTTGTACACCTTTACAGTGTTTGTGTACTTTTATGTAAATGATTAATGTTTAAATAACATAATTTACCTTTAATTAACACAACAATATAAACACAGAGAAAACTGATGAATGTGAAAAACAAAAGTAAACAATTATGTGTATAAAATTAAAATCCACAACAGGGTTAAAAGGACAAAACAGTAAAAGACAGAAACAGAGATTTAAGCAGTGATGTGTTATTGAATCAGATTTTAATAGCTGAACTTCAGGTTCAGTATAAATCCACTTTTTGAAGTTATTCTTGAATAATAAATTGTGTAGTAAACATCATAAAGTCTGGGGTAAAGCCATGGCATGAAATTAATTTTTCATTTTGTTTTAAATTTGCTGTCTTTGAGCCATGTACAGTCTTGTTCTGATTTATTTATCATGAAACAGACATTTGGGGCTGAAGTGCTCGGCATTCTGGGATTTCTCAAAATGTTTTCACTATTTATTATTGTAACGCGCATGCGCATGCACACACACACACACACACTTATAGAGGGTTATAAACCATATTTATGTATTTATATATTACATTTATAGAACTGTTTATTTATAAATTTTTTACAAAATATCTTATTTTATTTTAAGTAAAAAAATTTAACAAATTCACAAGATAAATTTAAATAATTATGGTACAATAAACATTTAAAACAATGGATAAATCAGAGGAAAAATTTAAAGGGAAATTCTGGCATGAAATTAGAGTTGAATATATTATTAATCATGCTGTGTATTCTGTTGCACAGCGCCGCTTACTGTCTTCATGGTTTAATGTCATTTTTTGTTTTCCCTGGAACGCTATAATACCTAGAATGCACTACAGCAAGGTGTATTTAAGGCATAGTGTGATCTGCTAATCAGGACCTCTGAGTGAGTCATGTGACTCTGACGTCTCTGTCTGACGTTTATTCCGGGAAACATAGCAGGACTTTAGTGATTTTAAGCGCCAGTGAGAGTTAGTGTTCTGAAATGTGGCGTTGTGTTTAGGGTAAATGAGCCTAATGTGGGACGTTTTAGGCGAAATTTTAGGCTAACTCACCCTAGAAACATAATAATAAATGTCCCACATTACAGCAGTTCACCCTACAATTGGAACTATATGTTTCTAAACCAGGCAGTCTGGAAGAATAATTCTGGTCTGAATTGCTGTGTTTTTGCAGCACGCATTTAATCTCAGCTAAGTAGCTAACTATCAGTAAACTCGACATGCTAACGAAGAATTTAATTTAAATTTAGCTTTAACTACTCTGTGTAGCTCTACATTAATCACCTTCTCACTGATGCTTATCATGGACTTTAGCGATCTAACTTCAGCTTACAGAAGAGCTTCTAGCTTGCGTTGGGGCGGAGCCTCAGCTTTCAGTGCAACAACGTCCCTGAAGTTTTAACTGTAAAACAAAATGAGACGTGTCTGAAAACAGCAAAGGTGTGAACATCATGAGAGCAGGATACCTTCAGCTCCTCTCTAGTCTAAACGCTTGGAGTTCTGTGAGATGTGTACACATGCCCAGTCATTTCACCACTGACAGGAAGCCAAGCCATGAGACTCTTCCAGAGTTACTCCATTTAAAATGTTAGTTTAGCTGAATTGCCTTTTACAATCAAGTCAGTTTTTTGGCTGAGTCAGGACACACTTACAAGCAACCTGACTTGATGTTTTCCCCAAGATCATGACGCACAAGACAGCAATAGTTGAATGAAGGTGGACATGTAAGGAAGTAAGAGTATGAAGTAATAATATTGCACATTGTGAGTGTTATAAATATAAATACTCAGAATGTCTATACAAACCAATTTTAACCAAAGTGGATTAAATAGTGAGCTTCCTGAGTGCTTGTGTAGGGTACAGCATGCAGCTAGAGGAGCAATATACACAGTAATAATACTTAATATGATCAGCTATGAATTATAATGTCACAGTGCGGGCGAAGCACAGAGCTCGAGCGCTAGTGCTAATCCTTAATAATGCATGGGAACCTTTTTTCAATCTGATTCCAAAATAACATTCTGGAACGATATTTTGGTCCGATTCTTACCGAGCAGCTCATTTGCCAGCGTATTCACATGATTTTCCAACCAAATCTCTTTTTGTAGCATCATGTAACATTGCTAGCTAACATTATGGCAGCTGCTTGTGTTGTTGCTAACTTAGCTCAGCGTGATGCTGAAAGGTCTCGCTGCTGCAGGTCTTCTGTATGTTCTGGTTCCAGCATGTTTGGCTGGATGTGACGGTGTAACAGCAATGCGAAAAGTTCTGTTGAGTCATTTCTGTCGCTTAATCCATTCACTCCATTGTGGTAATTTACTTGCAAAGCATGTGCTTATTAGCAGTAGCTAGCTAGCTCCTGTTCCTTAAGCATAGCACCCTCATTCCCCTCCCACACAAATATCCACCAATCAGGAGGGGGTTCCACAGTGTTCCACAAATCTTCATTTCCCACACCACATCCTCTTCGTCCACATCTGTTCACTGATAATTATAATTATCCATAATTTAGTCACAAGGTTACATTATTTATTTAACTACAGATGAATAAAATGACTGTAATGTTGGTTGAATTAATTGACGCAGACAAAAATCATGGTCACGATTTAAATATGATTCATCGTAGCTTTATTAGAGGAATGCAGGTGTGTTATTGAGACTCACTACATTTTTTAAATAATTTGTTCACTGATTCATCAGCACCACCACACAGGATGTTCTTTTGTAAAACAAATATTTATTTGTAATTTTTTAGAACTGTGTGGAAGCTTTATTGTGTAAAAAATTGTTTAACACTTTTTCAAATTCTGATGTAAAATAAATTTTTATGCAGTGTTCACTCCAAAGTGCACGCTCAAGGGCTGGGCCATATGATGATATAAAATCAACACCATCGTCGGTTATTTCATAATACACGTGATATTGCATATCTGTTATTTGTTTATGTACGTCTTGTGGCACTACAGTTTATGCTCTCGGCACTTAGACGCAAAAAATCTTCTTCCTGTAGTTGTGGAAATTGTAATGTAATTGTAACAGTTCCACCTGCGGGACTGGAGCACTTACACACAGCATCCAATACGTGACTGCAGAGAGAGTGCGAGTGTGTAACCTCATGGAGGTGGTTTTGTTTTCAAGCACAGAGGGTGTGTGCACATTCGGCATGCTGGAGGCTCGTGCTGGTGTCTGTGATGTCAAGATATAATATCAATATCAATATCATGAAAAATGGTCTCAGAATGTCACAGTAGGCTTTCTGGAGATATCATGATTTTTTAAAAAATGTTAGTTGTTTTCTTAGATTAATTAAAAAATTTTTTTTTAATATATTTTTATATATTTTCATTTTTGAATAAAATTATTTATTTAATTAAGAAAAATTATTTTTCACAAATTTTCTTTAAAAATGTTCCCATAACTTGTTAGCTAACCTGTATATCATGATACACATCATGTAGCGTAGAAATTTCTTAAAGAATGGTGACGTGATATTTTTGTCATATGGCCCAGCCCTAATATATAAATACAGCGAAATGTTCAAGAAAGAGTAAGGTGATTAGAACTAGTTTTAGAACTGTATTGCTGCAGTGTGTGAAAGTAAAAGTCCATAAGAACAACCTTGGGAAGTGTCTCTTTTTATTTTTGTATTTTAAACATTTAAGAACACACCATCTGCCCTTGCACTTCCATTCTGAGTGTGAGATGTTAGAATGAAAAACACTGGACTTTACCTTTAATAGTTAGAGTTGGAGGTTCAGTATGTAGGTTAGAGGATGGATTGCTCTGCAGCTTTCTCCTCGATGAGTAGAGCAGTATTTAGAGGATGGAAAGCCAACAGTCTGTCGCAGTGTGTGTGTGTGTGTGTGTGTGTGTGTGAGAGAGAGAGAGAGAGAGACACACACACACACTCTGGGGAAGCCTATACTCAGTATTCAGTAAAACATCGAGCCTGCTGGTTTATTCACAGCTTCAGGATTCAGTGTTTCAATGACAGATGCCTGAAACGGACGACATATTGCCTTGTGTCTGACATGCAAGTCTCATCATTGTACATTTTACTGAAACATACTGTTTCTAATTACATTGAGAGAGAGAGAGAGAGAGAGAGAGAGAGAGCGGGAGCGGGAGCGGGAGAGACCCTGAGAGAGAGAGAAGGAATGAGGGATGGGCTAAAAGAAAGACCAGAATGAATAAGGTGTAAGAGGGAGGCAAGAATGAGGGATGGACTGAAACAGGGCACAGACTGAAAGAGAGAGAGACAGGAACTCAACATTACTGCATCTATTTTTATTCTAATTAGATTTGAGGAAGATTCTCACTCACACATCCCAAGTGTCTCTGGTGTTTCCCTGTGTGTGTGTGTGTGTGTGTGTGTATGTGTGTGTGTGTGTGTGTGTGTGTGTGTATGTGTGTGTATGTGTGTATGTGTATGTGTATGTGTATGTGTGTGTGTGTGTGTGTGTGTGTGTGTGTGTACACTCGTTTGTGCTTGCTTGTGTGTGCGCATGTGCGTGTGTGTTGCTGCAGAGGGATGATGTAAGGGGAATGCCGTGTCTATGGTTAAAAAAAAAAAGACAAAAAAATGTTTTTTCCTCTTTTTTCTTCCTTTTGAAAAACTAATAAAAACACAAACAGAACCCTTAACTCAGATGGTTCCATCATTTTAGGTTCTGCATGGAGCCTTAAACTAAAAGTGTTCTTTAAGGCTTCACTGGATATTAAGTGTTTCAGATATTTAGAGATTAGCCAGCTTTGCTGTCGCTCTGGCCATGTAGAAGTGTACAGTAGGATGAAGTAGCTGATGTGAGGCTGTTTATTATTGAGGCTCCTGACAGCTTGTGGAAAGAAGCTGTTCTGGACTCTGGACACTTTGGTGTCTTCTATCAGATGGATGAAGGAGGAAGAGTTTATGGGAGGGATGGGAGGTGTCAGCCACTATACTGGTTGATTTACGGAGGTAGTGTGTTGGTAGATGTCTTGAACTGGAGGCAGAGGGACTCCCATTATGTTCTCCAAAGCCTTCAATATCTGTTGCAGGATGCACTGCAGTTCCCAAACCAGAGTTGGTGAGACACTCTCATACCCCTTTTCCACCAGCAGGGATACAGGGTTCTGTTCTGGTTTGCACCATTTTTTTTAACCTTTCAGAGCATTTTGACTGAAAATAAAATGGTTTGGAAACTGAAAAGTTGGTTCCCAGCTGGACCCAAAAGATAGCAGTTTTTTTTCCAGTGTGAACCATGACGTCAGTGGAGTGTCAGTTTGGAGAAGAAGCAGAACACAGAATAGAGAATGCAATGTAAAAGGATAAATCAGACAAATATCTGTAATAACAGAAAAAAAGGTCACGGGTAATCAATGTCATCCGCCATCTTGCTACAACTGTTTACTTCCGTTGTGCATTGTGCAATACTCTCCAGTGATGATGCATCCCTGATTGCATTGATTGTGCTTTTGGAAACGTGGGCTGGTTCGCTATCTGGCAGCAAGGGTCAAAGAATCCTGAATGGAACTGGTTGAAGAACCCATTCTCTGTTGATGGAAAAGGGGTACGAGTGTCTCTTCTGTAAAGTGTTTGTTAGCATGTAGGGGGAGGCCTAGCTCTCCTTGGTGGATGTAGGAAATGGAGATTGTGTTCTGATTTTTGGTCAGGGACATGGTGTGGGACTTGTGACACACATACAAAAAACCTACAGGTTGACATAGTCTCTACAGGACAGCCATGGATGAGCAGTGGTGCACAGCAGTCTTCCCTGAGAGACTGATTATAGAGCTGACATCAGTCCATGAGCTGCTCTACCACCACTCTATATGCTGTCTCATCATGGTTTCTAAGGAGTTCCACTACTGTGGTATTATCGGCAAACTTCATGATGCAGTTTGAGGTGTGCTTTGCAATGCAGTCAGATTGAATAGCAATGGGCTGAGTGTGATAGTGCTGGAGGAGCTTCATCCGATCCAAACAGTGATCTCTGAGAGACAGTGAGATCTGCTGGGGCCTTGAGCCCTTAACCCTCAACTTCTCACTTGTATAAATGAGACATATGTAAGTCGCTCTGGATAAGGCCGTCTGCCTAATGATGTAAATGTACGTAGATGAATATAGCGTTTGAGCGATATGCAAGGTGGTAAAGGTCAATGAAGTCGGAAGTGAGTTCTTGACTTATCCCTGAAGTGCTACGGTGCAGTAGTCATTCAAGCACATCATGGTAGACCTCTTTGGTGCAGGTATGATGGTTGTTGATTTGAAGGAACTGGCCACGACCACCTGCCCCAGAGAGATGTTGAAGTTGTCTAAGAGGACATCAGTCAGCTTAGCGCATTCTCTGAGGCAGAACCAATTTGAGATTTGCCTGATTCAAGTCACAAGCAACGATGAAGAAGCCATCTGGTTGTGCAGTATGAAATTTACTTACAGTCTCGTCTATTTTCCCTAGTGTTCTTTTTGTATTAGCGCCCAGACAAATGTACACAGCAATAAAGATCACAGCTGTGAACCCCTTTCTTATAGCGAAATAAATTTGTAGCATTCTAACAATGGATATAGTCACAAAGCCACATTATAGAAATTGTTATAGATTTAGATTGATTGCTAGTCAGCAAGCCAGTGGTGATGGTGGCAAGGAAAAACTCCCTGAGAAATCATGAGGAAGAATTCTCGACAGGAATCAAATCAGACTCAAAAAGTAATCCATCCTCATCTGGGTGACACCAGATAGTATGCTTACAAGTTAATATTTACTTTAAAGTCTAACAGTACTGAGTGTTTTGAAAGGATTTTCTGTATGAACATGAGAGTCATATCCAAGTAAAGTTATCAACTGAATAATTGGTGAGAATTAAGCATATACTGCTTCCAAATGAAAGCATCCATAGCCATGTTTAGGTTAACCATGTGGTACTATCCACACTAATCTCAAAGCTATCTTTAGACTATCCATGTGGAACCATCTAGAGCACCAGGGAATGATTCTCGGGTGAAGGGGGCTCTGAGCAGAAATAAAGCATAAGAAAGGAGTCAGGATCATCAGCATCTCATCAAACAACAGAAGTATCATGTAGCTTAATGGAGAGAGAGACAAACAGGTTATTAGGTATACTTTTATCATGTAATGGTAGAAGATGTACTTTGTGTGCTGAAGGAACTCCAGCAAGGCTAGCTATGACAGCATAACTAAAAAGGAGAGCCAGCAGGTAATGCAGAAGTTAGGGCCCCCTGACCAGAAGTTCGCTCAGGTACTGAGGTTCGAGACCATTCAGTGCTTTATGGGTCAACAGTAGTATTTTATAATCTGTGTGAAGTTTGATTGGGAGCCAGTGCAGTGTAGATAAGATAGGGGTGATGTGCTCATATTTTCTTGTTCTAGTAAGGACC
>JAQQZU010000036.1:213749-231629 GCA_030068025.1 Parauchenoglanis punctatus | reverse complement strand
AGCCTGTGGCGACGGTGGCAGGAAAAACTCCCTGAGACGACAAGAGGAAGGAACCTTGAGAGGAACCAGACTCAAAATGGATCCCATCCTCATCTGTGTGGCGCTGGATAGAGCACTTACAGCTAACACACTTCTGTAACTGTGTTATAGGGTCAAAAAAGTACAGTTCCATAATTCAGTATAGTCTAACATAAAGTCTGTTCTGTCTCAGCCGAGGCACTGAGGGAGTGATTTTTAGGGCATTTCTGAGTTCTGTTTGTTTAATTATTATATTTTAATTTATATTACATATTTCTCACTCACTCATTTTCAGCTGACTGCAGGTGAGAGGTGGGGTTAGACCCTGGGCAGGTCGCTAATCTATCACAGGGCTAACGCAGAGACGAACAGCTGTTCACACTCGCACACACACCTGTGGGTAAAGTTAGAGTAGCCAGGTGAGCTAATCTGCATGTCTTTGGACAAGGGGAGGTAACCTGAGCACCCGGAGGAAACCCACGCAGGCACGAGGAGAGCATGCAGACACTGCACAGGAAGGCCCCCTTGGTCGACCCGGGGTTTTGCGCCCGGCTCCTCGCTGTGAGAAGTGACAGTGCTAACCAGTGCCATGCTGCCCTTTATATTAGTTAGTTTTTGTACTTGGCAGTTTCTATATAAAGCTTTTTAATTAAAATGTAATGTTTGTGTCAGTTTTATTTAGTCATTTTATACTTTTATCATCATTTAGGGTGATTTGTTGCTTTCCTAGGTTTTTATTTTTATTGCGCTTTTATACAAGATTTATTGAATGAAGCGTCTCTGTTTCAGTGTTCGTAATTGTAGGTGTGGAAACATTGCAGAGCTGGATGTGTGATATTTAGAGATGGATGCAGGAAGACACCCCATTGTGTAACACCCAGGGAACAATGAGATAAAAGGCAGAAACAATTCCTATGCCTTGTTTTGTGTATGTAGTGTGGGTCAAAGCAAGAACAAATGTTTAAAAACATATTTTGTTTTTGTTCAATTTGAGGTTTTGACATTTCTAGTTCTTTAATCAGAATCCTTTATTAATTGTATATTTTAGTTCATCTTTTTAATTTTAGTTTGCATTGCCTACATTAGCCTTGTGTGATGGTTTCTAAACGTTTCTAAAATGAGTGTTAGCATTAGCGTTATTGTTATTATAGATGACTAGTATGGCAGAGACAGGCAGTAGGATGAGGATGAGGATTAGCTGGGAGTGAAGTGAGATGTTGAGTCAGGCGTGTGGGAGGAAGCTCAGTGATGGACAGATATTTGTGATCTGGAGTGATGAAGAGGATGCAGGTGAATCATGCTGTCCTTCAGTTTAAAGCGTGTGTGTGTGTGTGTGTGTGTTTTTGTGTGCATTACAGTGTGCTGCTGTTGCTGTGTGTATGTGTGTTTTTGCCTCTTCCTCATTCCTTCCTCTCTTGCACAGGTGACTGAGGTGGACATGAAGAGGAAACACTCAGGGTCTCTCATGGTGTCTGTGGACCAGCTGAACACGTCGTTTGGACGTAAAGAGCGAGCCAACAGTGTGATGACTGTCATCACTAACACACTAGTGGAGGGTACCGTACCTCTGACCAAGCTTCATCATGCTTTTTTCTGCATTCTCATCTTTAGGTGTTTGGCCTCCCTTTTTAACCCTGTATTTTCTTTGCTGTTCCTCACACAGAGCTGGAGGAATCTCAGCGAAAGTGTCCTCCATGCTGGTACAAATTTGCCAACACATTTCTGATCTGGGAATGTTGTCCACTCTGGATAAAAATTAAGGAGATTGTGAATCTGATAGTGATGGACCCATTTGTGGATTTGGCCATTACTATATGTATCGTGCTGAACACCGTGTTCATGGCCATGGAGCACTACCCCATGACCCCTGAGTTTGAGGATGTTCTGTTTGTAGGAAATCTGGTAAGTCAGATTACAAGTGGATGATTAAACCATTCTCCCAATGTGCAGGGAGGAGCAAGTCATGGTCATGTTATAGAATAAACAGCACAAGAAACGTTGCATCCGCTGGGTCTTACTGAGCTGAGAGCCAAATTTAAAATGTCCAAATTTAACTTCATCTTTAATCATTGTCACAGGGCAGGCTTTAGAGAAGTCCAGATGTCAATTTAGATTTATTCCTAACGAACAGCTTGAGGTGATAGTGACGAGGAAAAACTCGCCGAGGCAACTTGAGGAAGAAACCTTCAGATGAACCGGACTCAAAAAGGAACCCATCCTCATCTGGGGGACACTGGATAGTGTGATTATAAATCCTCACAGTGTACAGGCATGGAAGGGTAAAGACAAACTGCACTGAGTGTATTTACAGGATGTTCAGTACGAGCAGACTGAGTCGTATTCAGAATCAGTGACTTCAGTCCAAAAGTTACATCAGTATTTACATGAGGAAAGTTCCTGGTCTTCAGAGTCGGGTTACGCAGCCGCGTAAGTGGATTTGCTGAGATTTCAATAATACAGATTATTAAAATGACCTGTCTTGAGTAGAAGCACCTGAGACGGAGTTTTTCAAGAGCGTCTAGATCACTGTCTCGCTTTTAAACCTGAAAATAATCATCAGCAGGTTATGACTAGAAGACTGGTGAGTTAAAAGTTAAAACGTTCAAAGTTAAACTCAACAAACCGTTTTTAGACACCAAATATATATAAATTGGTGAACTTTTGCATTCACATCACTGACCAACAGCACAACTATTTCTGCTGCACTGAACTCAGAGTTATCGGTGTTCAAACAGATGATGTGGGAAACACCAACATTTCAGTCCTAAACACATTTAACCTTGAACTCTACACGGGACTTGATGGGGACCCAAAACTGAAACCTCAAAATCGTTTAGTAATGCCACTTATAAAGCTAGAATCATCAAACTTTATAACCATGTTATAAAATGTAAAAAATATATAAACTTCATCAAATTTATAATTTTTTTTTACATTTTATAGCACACACACACACACACACACACATACATATATATATGTGTGTGTGTGTGTGTGTGTGTGTGTGTGTGTGTGTGTAGCTGGAGACTTTACAGTATTATTGCCACTGTTATAATTAAATGAACCTTGCAGAGCCTGTCACAGCAATGCAGCAATGATAATAATAATAATAATGTACAAAGATGTTATATAGAATAACCATTTAGTGACACTAATGTTAATATGTTACATGACAATGCACAGTTACAGATATTTCGTATTGTTTAAAGCCTCTGACAAAAAGCAAGGACTTTATTATGTATACTAATGAATTTATTGGGAATTAATTTTGAGTTTGTTGATTCATTATACATTTATTTATTATATTTTATTTTTACTAAGGATTTTTAAAATCATGTAATAATTGTTACAGCTCTAAACCTTTCAAATGAGCATCTGTGACCTAACGTGAACTAACATTTTTTGAATCATCACGTAATTGAGCTGTGTGAAGAAACAGTCAATCCTCAAAAAACAAACTAGCAGATTTTCTGCTTTGGCACAATCTGGGGGGAAAAATGAAACTACCTTGTCCTGCTGTCTTCTGTTTCCTGTTTGTTTGGTCTCTTTCATCTTATTTTACATGTCTTACTACAGTTATAGAGGTACCATTTCCCATGATTCATTCTGAGTCTGTCTCCTGATGTCCTCACTTTAAGCACGCTCTATAAACCTGTGTCACATTATGTACAGAATAAAACCCTGTGTGTAGCGCTTTTCTAGTAAAACAATCCAGAACAGGATGGTGTGATGACACAGGGTTACTGTTACCACCCAGAATTGATTATTTTTCCATTACAGCATATTTCCAAATGCGTTATTCTTCTGTGTCATCTCCTTGTTTTTTAATCCGTTTATGTGGCGCGTCTGCTGTACACGTCCCTGCGAATGAGCTGCTACAGAAAGAATAACAAATTAGAGCAAGTGCATTAATATAAACCTGAACTACTGTCAGAGCTGCTGTTATAGAGAATTAATCAACGCCTATAGAAATGTAACATGAATGCTGAACTGTAGTTTGGATCTCTGGGTCTTTCACACTGTTTTTTGGCTTCCAGGTTTTCACGGGTATTTTCACAGCCGAGATGTTTGCGAAGCTGATAGCGATGGACCCGTATTACTACTTCCAGGAGGGCTGGAACATATTCGATGGCTTCATCGTGAGCCTGAGTTTGGTGGAGTTGGGGCTCGCTGATGTTGAGGGATTGTCAGTGCTGAGGTCCTTCAGATTGGTGAGTGTGTACTGGTGTGTTTGCCCTTTTAATAGATTGTGATTCATAATGTACTGATTCAATATTGTACATCTGTTTGATGGTTATTAAGCAAAAAATTAAGCTTTTTATTCTTCTGGACCAAGAACAATTCCATGTGATTTCTTTAGAAGAGGTTTAATTAATAGCTGCTCACATTTTAGTGTGAATTGTGGAATTGGTTTTATTTTCACAAATTCCATTTGTAATGTTATCAGGGGTTCGAGCACCAAAGAACATTTTTGCTAGTAAGTTGTACAGACATGAAAGTTGTCAGATAGATAGTAATCCCTGCCACTACACAGGTGAGCGAGATGAGCCTGATTAGCCTCAAGGGCGGGGCTACTTCACAGAATTTCACATTTTGACTCATAACTCCTAATAGCTTAGATGCAGATTTCTTACTTCTGTAGAATCTTTGCCCCAAGCCAAAAAAAACAAAACCATTTTTTCTACTCATGCAACAAATATGATCCTTTATTTATTTGGAACTTAAGTGAGAAGACAAGAAAACTCCCGTAGTTGGCCGAAGTTGCTAGGAAGCAAGCTAATGTACATCTCTGCAATGCTTTTGCACATTGACAGCACGTTAAACATGCATTAATATTTGATGATTTTTGCAATGCATGATGGTCAATAGGGGAATATAAAGTTTAAATTTTGCATGCTAACTGGTTCTTAAGGGTGAACTGATCATTAGAAAAGCATGGCCTCCATCAGCCAGGCCTGCGAAATGTTTGCATTTGAGCTCCATTCATCTCCTGTTCTTTAGTTGAGGGTCTTCAAACTGGCGAAGTCGTGGCCCACTCTGAACATGCTGATCAAAATCATCGGGAACTCAGTGGGTGCTCTGGGAAACCTGACCCTGGTGCTGGCCATCATCGTCTTCATCTTTGCTGTGGTGGGCATGCAACTGTTTGGGAAGAGCTACAAGGACTGTGTGTGTAAAATTGCTTCAGAGTGCGACCTGCCACGCTGGCACATGAATGACTTCTTCCACTCGTTCCTGATTGTGTTCCGTGTGCTGTGTGGAGAATGGATTGAGACCATGTGGGACTGCATGGAAGTGGCGGGACAGACCATGTGCCTCACTGTCTTCATGATGGTCATGGTCATCGGAAACTTAGTGGTGAGTTTAAACCATCTACCACTTTTCTTTACACATAAACCTACCAACCTGGTTAGTCACATAAAAATTGATAACACTTTACATGACCAAAATTTATGAAAATGTACATCGATTAGGGTTCAGGAGCAGGGTTAAGGGGCTAGTGTTTATTTGAATTTGTTTCAATTCCTCATGTAATCAGGTTAAATCTGTCATGATTATCAATTCTGGCATCAACTTGACAGTTACTTGATGTTACCATCACCTGTGAAGTCATTTTGTTTATAAATTAATATGAATTTACTACAACTACGAATATGAGCATGTATACAGGTCTTATGTCTGCTATATAATGTGTTATAAATGCATTTATAATGAGTCCAGGACTCATAAGAGAAAGAACAAGACAATAAAAAGATGAGACAGAAGTTCCAGACAAGTCCACTGATTATAATCCTGGTTGAGCTTCCCTTAATCAAATTTTTTTCTAAGATATTGATTGTATTGCAATACAGCATGGTCCTCCTGAGTGAGTCTCCTCCATTCCTCTGTCCCAGGTGCTGAATCTGTTCCTGGCTTTGCTGCTCAGCTCATTCAGTGCTGATAATTTGGCTGCCACTGATGATGACGGGGAGATGAACAACCTGCAGATCTCAGTGATCCGGATTAAAAAGGGTATTGCTTGGTTCAAAGTCCATGTGCGGCTGCTGATGGCTCACATTTTGAAGAAGTCACCTCTGGAGGATGAGGACAAGCCTTTGGATGACATGTATGAGAAGAAACTGAACATCATTGGCAACCACACAGGAGTGGACATCAAATGTGGCGAGCTCGACTACGGCAAGAATGGCAATGGCACCACCAGCGGCATTGGCAGCAGCGTGGGGAAGTACATGATCGACGAGGACCGCATGTCCTTCATCCACAATCCCAACCTGACTGTGCGTGTCCCTATCGCCGTCGGAGAGTCAGACTTTGAGAACCTGAACACGGAGGACTTCAGCAGTGAATCAGATGTGGAGAACAGCAAAGATGTGAGTAAGAGAGAAAGGGAATGGGGTGCAGAAGGAAATGAAAGGTCAGCACAGTGGTGCAGCGGCTAGTATCGTTGCCTCGTGGCTGTTTTTATATGTCTGAATTTTTTATATGTTCTTCCTTACCTGTCATAAGTCCCAAAAGGTTGCTTGCCTTATTAACCTAGGACAAGGCTTGTTTTTGTTGATGAGTGCTCTCATGTGTGTCTATTGAGAAATCGGTGATATGAGTGAAATTTAGGCTTAGTAAATATCTTTCTTCACCCTGTATTCCTATCTTTAGTTTCCTGCTGGTTGCCATGGTTTTACAGGTAGCAACAGGCTGGTGTGGTATCCACACAAATGCTGATAGTCGCTAGAATGTATGAAAACCACTCATATGACCACAATCAGAGGTCATCCCACTAAAAAAAATTCGGGAAGGAAATCACTTGGGTGTAGAATTTGGATATTTGGAAATGTTCCAAAAAAACAGGGAAAATGTTTAACTGTTGGGGGGAGAAAAGAAAACATACGACCATCCCTCACTTGTCACTCAATTTTGGCATTTACTTGCTCAACTCACTTTGCATCTCTAAAATTCACTTCTCCTGCAGCCAGAAATCACATTGTGAATGCAAGATAAATTCTGTTTCAACAGTGATGCTGAAAAAATACAAATGCAGTTGGTGTATTTGTCTTACAGGAAAGCCTGTGGCATGCATTAACTCTTCGCCAGAGGCCAAAAAATGAGATTTGTGCCTGCTTTGGGCATGCCAGTGTTCAGCGTTGAATTTACTTGTGATGTCACACGCCACAGTAGTGGTTAATGGCTCTTATGAAAGTAGACATTGAAAGTATTTCTTTTTTTTACCTAGCCTACTAGGTTTAAATGTTATAATTTTATTGTGCCAGTTGTATACGTACATAACGATCAAAATAGCTTTAATTGTGGTGTCTGTTTTATCGCAGTATCAGTGTTATTATGGAGAGATATGAATTTTGTCCAGCATGGGGCTCACCCCTCCACTTTCCCATTTTCCTGCTCACCAGCAGCTAAACACAGAGTCATGATACTCCACATACAGAAACCCAACAGTGTCCTGGCTAATCTCATAACAGACTTGCAGCAATAAAATAATTCATTTATTTATACTGATAAGTTGATTTCCATTCCACCAGTGTTCTGCGTGATAGGGTTAATTCATATTATATGACTTTTTGCTTAATTTATGAGAAGGTTGGAATAAATTTAATGTAAGTGAGTAAAAACGGTGCAAAAAAACTTATATCTTAAGTTCACAGAAGTATAAAAGAATTACAAAGTAACTTTATTTCTAAACATTTTAGTCATTTAAAATGTTATATTGTTGTCTTTGTTTCACATTGCTTCTTTCAAGAACACAAAAAGACTTTCAAGAACATACAAAAGACCACATGTAGTAACACGGGAGCTTAATTGTAATTCTACAGCACTACGTCACATCACATTTACACACAGTTTACAAGGGAGACCAAAGATGATGGCCAGAAACAGATTCACTGAAACATTTTGTCAGGAGCAAAAACTGTAAAACACTACCCCCAAGCCTAGCTGCTGAAATGGTCAAAAAGAATGTCACTGTTCAGTATCAGGAAAAATGTCCATAGTTATTCAGGAAACTTATACTCAGTTTTTCAATGGACTTCTTCACTACTTTGTGACTTTTTTCCTTTTCTTGAAGTCACTAAACTAGAAAATGTCACTACAATGCCACTGACAAGTTGCTGAACTGATGAGAGGCATCTGCTGAAAATATGATGGAAATGTATTTTGGGGGCAGCCATGGCCTAAAAGCTAGAGAAGTGGGTTTGGGACCGAAAGGGTGATAGTTCGATTTCCTGGATTGGTGCGAATAATGTGTGGGTGGGGGGGTTAGTGAATGAGCAGCACTTTCCCTTCCCTCTGCATCCACACAAGGCACCTAACCCCAACTGCCCCCCGGGCGCAGCAGCACGGAACTGCCCACTGCTCTCAGTGTGTGTGTGTGTGTGTGTGTGTGTGTGTTGCTTGGATGGGTCAGATGCATCAAGATGGCAGTCAAGATGGTGCCGGTGAGGATGGCTGCTGTCGCTCAGTGTCCTCCTCCACTTTGAGTTTTTCTCATGTTTGCCGTGTTATTTTTTAGTTTCTTTGCAACCTGCTATGCTCTCATCTCCTATGACAGACAAACTCTCCTGGACATTCGACAATATTCGCAATCCGGACCTTCACAGAGCAACTTTTTTGTGAATGGAGGTGACTTACCTTGGCTACCTGGGCAGGTAAAACGCCGGAGAAAAAGGGGGAAAAGAGCCGGGACTCTAGTCAGGCTGAGGAACAGACAACACCGCACCCTGCTTCCCAGCATTCTTCTAGCGAACGTCCAGTCTTTGGAAAACAAGCTGGATGAACTAAGAGCCAGCATAACTTTTCACAGGGACACTAAGAACTGCAACGTCTTTGTTTTCACAGAGACATGGCTGGATCCTTCCGTCCCTGACTCGGCCATTGTCCCTGAGGTATTCTCCATTCACCGCCGGGATAGAACAATGGACTCGGGAAAATGCAGGGGAGGTGGCGTGTGTAATGACCAACAAACGGAGGTGTACTGATGTACAGACAGTTTGTCGGGGTGCTCTCCTGATCTTGAACATCTTATGATCAGATGGAGACCTTTTCATCTGCCCAGGGAGTTTACAGCGGTATTCTGTACTGCTGTTTATATTTCCCCCATGCCGACACCACACGGGCACTGGATGAACTGTTTGATGCTATCGACCGGCAGGAAACGTTACACCCTGAGGCTGCTTTTATCGTGGCTGGCGACTTTAATAAAGCCAACATGAAGAAAGTTCTGCCGCAGTTTCACCAGCATGTAAACTTTCCAACGCGCGGCGAGAACATCTTGGACCATGTTTACACTCCGTACGTACCCTACATGCCTACAAAGCCCGCCCCCGACCGGCCTTCAGCAAATCAGATCACTCCTCGGTCCTGCTGCTGCCAGCCTATAGGCAGAAGCTGAAACGCGAGCAGCCTGTGACGCGTTCGGTTCAGCGCTGGACCGACCAATCAGACAGCGCCCTGCGTCACTGCTTCAACATCACGGACTGGGAAGTCTTCTGGACTGCCGCTGACAACATCAACAGCTACGCTGAGTACGTAACGGACTTTATTCACAAATGCATCAATGACGTCGTACCGCGGGTTAATGTACAGACTTACCCCAACCAGAATCCGTGGGTTGACGGAGAGGTCAGAGCTCAGAGCGCGGACTGCAGCCTTTAAATCCGGAGACCCAAGTGAGTACAAAACATCCCGGTATGCACTCAGAAAAGCAATAAAAATGGCCAAGGGACGGTACAGAGAAAACGTGGAATCCTGCTACAGCAACTCCAACACCAGGAACATGTGGAGTGGACTGAAGACCATCTCCGACTACAAGGGAAAGAGCTGCAGAGAGGAGGAGGTAACTGCTTCTCTACCTGATGAGCTGAACACCTTCTATGTGTGCTTTGATAAACACCTATCTCAGGAGCTTTTGCTGGAAGAGGACAGCTGCCCTCTTCAGATATCTCAGGCAGATGTGTGTAAATACTTCATGAAAGTAAACACACGGAAAGCTCCTGGACCATACAACTTCCCAGGTCGTGTTTTCACTAACAGATGTCTTCACAGACATTTTTAACCTTTTCCTGCTCCAGTCTGCTGTCCCAACATGTTTCAAGAGGACCACCATCATCCCTGTCCCGAAGAAAACTAATGTGAGCTGCCTAAATGACTATAGCCCAGTAGCACTCACCTCCATTGCCATGAAGTGCTTTGAGAGCATAGTCAAAGCTCACATCAAATCTTTACTCACTGCTTCACTTGATCCGCTCCAGTTTGCCTACAGGCCTAACAGATCTACAGACGATGCAATAACAATTGCACTTCACACTGCCCTCTCCCACCTGGACCAGAAAAACACATGCGTGCGGATGCTGTTCATCGACTATAACTCCGCTTTCAACACCATCATACCATCCAGACTTGTCATGAAACTCCATGACCTGAACATCAGTTCCTCCCTGTGCAGCTGGATCCTGGACTTCCTGACAGACAGACCTCAGGTGGTTCGGATCGGCAACATCACCTCATCCACACTGACACTTAGCACTGGTGCCCCACAGGGATGTGTGCTCAGCCCCCTGCTGTACACCCTGTTCACCCATGACTGTACAGCAACACACAGCTCCAACATCATCATCAAATTTGCAGACGACACCACCATAATGGGCTGCATTTCTGATAGAGGTGAGTCGGCATACAGGGCAGAGGTGAGAGCCCTGACATCATGGTACCGTGACAACAACCTGCTGCTCAACGTCAGCAAAACCAAGGAGCTCATCATGGACTACAGGAGACTGCAGGGAGGAGGCCACACCCCCATCCACATCGAGGGAGTCAGCTGCTTCAGATTCCTGGGCATCAACATCAGCGAGGATCTGAGTCAGTCACACCACGTAGGTGTGATCACAAAAGCAGCAAGACAGCGGATCTTCTTTCTACGGCGCCTGAGAAGGTTCGGCATGGACTCCAGAATACTCACAAACTTCTACCAATGCAGAGTATTCTGTCTGGCTGTATCACCACCTGGTATGGCAGCTGTAACGCTCTGGACCGCAAAGCTCTGCAGAGGGTGGTGAGATCAGCACAGCACATCACCAGGACTGAACTGCTGGCCATGCAGGACCTCTACAGACAGCCCTGTAGGAGGAAGACGCAGTGGATCCTCTCTGATCCCAGCCACAGACTTTTCACGCTCCTGCCGTCAGGCAGGCGGTACAGGAGCATCCAGACCTGCACCAGCAGTTACAGAGACAGTTTCTACCCACAAGCCATCAGGCTTCTGAACTGCTGACATTCTGCACACACCAATATACACTCACCACAATTACTGGACTCTTCACAATGTCACTTTAAATAATGCCACTTTAAGTCCTCACTGCACAATTTTGCACCCCACATTCTCACTGCATTACTTTTCACTATTAATACTTGTTTTAATACAGAACAAATTTTTAAGTCATTTTTTATTGTTGTACCTACTTTTTTAAAAAAACTTTTTTAAAAGTATATTTTTTTTGTTATTTTTTATTCTTGTACCTACTTTTTTTTCCTTTTTTATATTTATCTGTATACTTTTCTGTATGTTTATGTAAAGTTGGGGAGAACTCGAGTTTACAGATACAGTAATTTAGTTGTATTTAGTGTAGCATTTTAGTGAAGCCATCTCTTAATGTTAGAATAATCTTAAAATAAGAGGAATGAGGTAGCAACAACTAACCCTAACCGTAACCCTAACCCATGGACCAAACTAATTTGTAAAGCCTCACTGCTCTACCCACATCAGTGCAGGAGAAACAGCTGGATGGAAAAGCCTATGCTGTGAACACATGATATCTGAGGCTAAAGTTCTACAGTTTGTGTGAGTAGATTAAAGACGGTGAATTAAAACAGGACAAAGGTGCGGAGTCAGGAAGAGTAGATTACGGCAGCATCACGCAGCAGAATCACGCTGTGTAGGCGGTACGGCCGTAGTGTTGAGCTCGGCTACTGCTGTGATTTATTGCCTCCCTGCTTCTGCTGAGTGTTTCTCCACTCAGAGCTTCTTTGCACAGCCAGAGAACAGTCGCAGTCCAGGACATGATGTAATGCCTCGCTATATTGCTTTGATTTCTTTTGGATGTGCATGTGTGAGTATGGGAAGTGTACATACCATCTCGAAACACTTTATTAGCTCCACCTGTATAATTACAATTATATATACCATATATGACAGTATTACAAAATGTTTGACTTATAATCTTCATCAGGCATACTGGTAATAAATGGCTCTGGTCATATGAGTGATTACATAAACCCACCCACACAAAAATGCACCCGAGCTTGACATATCTGTCATAGAGTGTGTCTATATCTAGTTCACTGAATCATATTCCTTCTTTCCTTGTGTCTGGTGTGGTGGCAGCAGGCTGAGTAGGCTAGTACAGACCTCTCTATCCCTGGCCACAGATTGGGTCCTGAGTCTGACCTGGGGTCTTTGTCCAAGTGGGACATGCCTGATACAGCTATACTGGGAATCACCAAGTCCTTGTAAGGTGCCCAGACAACCTCAACCAACTCCTCTTGTTTCAGTGGCTCTCCTGGATTATCACCTTATCAGCAACATTGAGGAGAGGCAGAGAGCTTCGTCCATAACCTGAGCTCCTCCCTCACCACAGACTGGTACAGCAACTGCAACACTGCTGCCCCTGACCCAGTCTCATGCTTTTATTGCTCACGAGTAAAATTCGAAAATACAGAGATCCGATTGCTGAAGTAGTGACCCATATGCTCCACACTCCTGCAGTACCTCCCACAACTAATGGAACACAAGCATTGCCCTTCTCTAAATCCAGTACACCTGATTAGCATACTCCCATGCTCCTTATCAAGCTGTGCAAGGCCACGGTGGAACCCACATTGTTTATCCTCCTACACTGGCTGAGTCTCATCCATTCCTGCAGCCTTGTCAATGTGAGGATCTTTCACTACCATAATAACCTCATCCACAGAGACAGAGTACAAGGCAACAGAGATTTCTGGCACTGGCTCCTAAATGGCGGGCATGTTCACTGGATTATGGAGTTCCTTAGAGTTCCCTTCCATCACCCAGCAATACTCCCAGCAAAGGACAGCATTCACTTGCAGCACTTGCACTCAGCAGAGTGTATGCATAATCTCATCGCTCTGTTTTGAGGCAGTTTGCCAGACCATCTTTGTAGGCACAGGATGTCTTTTTCCGTGGCCTCTCCAAACTCCTCCCGTGCCTGAGCTTCTGCTTCTGCAACTGCTTTTGCCAAAGCCCTTCTGTCGGTCTTATGTCCCAAATGAATCTGGAGTGCCCTCCATGAGTGTTACTCAGAAGGTCTGCTACTTCAACTTCTACTTCTCTCATCACTGGTGTCCATCAGAGCATCCTGGAGTCAACAGCAACATGCAGCACAGCTTCTTGCAGTAGCCTCTACAGTCAATCGACTTCAGCACGGTTCATTCAATCTCAGTGTCCCTGACCTCACTCAGTACATGTAAGATTGCCATAAAAACGTGTGAGTTAAATATGTATCTCACCTAAATGATTGCCAGATGCGACAAAGCAATCCTGAAGCCTGTCCGGTTTTATGAGTGAAATATGGTAATGACGAGATGATGACTCCATGCTTCCAATCTGAGCAGTTAATCTTTTTGGACTCGGAAATGGATTGTTTCCATGGAAACACACACCATGTCTTAATGTCTTTCAGAGTTATAGCTTCCCAACTGGTGCTTACAAAATCAGTGAAGATGTGAACACATTTGCAATGTGTTGTTTTTTTCCTAAAACATATAGGCATTGAAAAGTTGCTGTGGTATAAGCATCAGGGTGTGGTTATAAGAAACCAATCAACTCAGGGCTTAGTAACATCACTACACTCTGGGCCACATCACACCATCCTTTACAGCTGCACACATTGCCTTTGTCTCGCTCTCCCCCCTTTTCGTTCTGTCCTTTTCTATCTCTCTCTCCCTTTCTCTATCTGTCTCTCTCTCTTTCTCTATCTGTCTTTCTCTCCCTTTCTCTGTCTGTTTCTCCCTCTGTCTTTTTCAGCTCTTGTACACACATGAACAGAGTTTCTTCACAGAGCCTATTTGTGTGAGTGTATGTGAGTATGTATGTGTGAGAAAGACAGAGAAGGGTGGGTGTGTGTGTGTATGAGAGAGAGAGGGGTGTGTGTGTGGGAGAGAGAGAGAGACAGAGAGATATGGGGGGGTGTCACCTTGACCCAGTTTACAGGGACAGATTCAGTACAGCTGGACTACACGTGTTGGGAGCTGAACACAGATCCAGTAATGTTGTAACAGGTAATGTCAGGCAGCCAATCAGGGCATAGCTGGGAGGATCTGAGTCTGTGATTGGCCAGTGTGGATCAGTGAGGACTGCAGTGGTGGTGTGTGAGTGCTCTTTGATTCTATTACTGCTCCTGTGTGTGTGTGTGTGTGTGTGTGTGAGTGCTTACAATAGGGATTTTGTAAAACTGCAGAGTCATGCAGGCCCTGCAGATGGAGACGTGTCTGTGAGAGGCTTTGTATCGGACTGTCTGAGTGCAGGGATCAGACTCTGGCTCCGACATTCATGCTGTGCTGCTGCTCAGGATGTCCGACTCATCTGCAGAAACAGGCTGAAATGGCATTCTGTCTCATCACATAACGGACACATCATTTATTAATATTATCTTGTTTTTATTTTAAAATCTAGTGTTTTTTTCTTTGTATTGAGCACTGAAAGAACAGGTCTAATCTTGTTTTGTATTTTCACCCAACAATTTTCATTTAAAAAATGTTAAGCATTCACTTAAAATTAAGAAATAAAACTCCTGGGGGCTTGCTGTTATCAGAAAATAATTACTGTGTATTTATTACAGCACAGCATGTCATACTTTTTATCCTTTTATGGTTACATTTGATGTCTTGTACAGCAAGTTCATTTCTGTTGTCACTGCCGTTATAGCAGCTATAAACAGTCGTTCCCTCACCAGCCTCTCGTTATTCTCTCTCTAAGTTAATAAGAAAAAAACCCCACAGCTTGTGATGTGAGTGAGAAAGCGCAGTGCAGTGTAAACTCCTCTGTGCTGAAGATGTGGGAAACTTTACAGTTCCAGCTTTACCTCTGACTGTTACACAGCGCTAACACTGGACACTCCTTCATAAATTTTACATACATCTGCTCTACACATCCCTGTGAATGAGCTGTTACTATAGAAACGATGATGTATTAGAATGAGCGCATTAATATAAACCTGCGCTACTGTCAGTGCCGCTGTTATAGAGAATTAATCACCACATTCTGGCCAATCAGAGTGCATCTTCTCTTTCTCCCTGTCAGTTGGATGATACGAGTTCGTCGGAGGGCAGCACTATAGACATAAAGCCGGAGGAGGAGGAAGCGGGGGCGGTGGAGGTGGTGGAGGAGTATCTGGACCCGGAGCCGTGCTGGACGGATGGTGAGCTGCGACATGATTAAAGAATGAGTCTGTTTGTTTTTTCAACCCCACATTAGCAGCAAGACTGTGAGACTCGTCTCTCTCTGATCAGGTTCTGTGGCAATATGAATCAGCATTAATGTTTAAACAATGCAGACAAAATGAGTTTGTACTTCATGAACACGTCACTGTACACTGTTAAAGCGTCGCTTTAGGGTGATGCAGAGAATTTGATAAAATCCAGCTGATGTAAAAAAAAAATAAAGACAATCATTTAAACTGATAAATTAAAGAGGATTTAAATAGGACTGGGTGATATGATGAAATTGCACAATACACTTTCTGAGATATTGTAGGCATTATGATCTCGTTTCAGAACATTATGTTTTTTGGTCTGAAGCATCTGATGCTGAGTCTTTAAGCTTGTAAAATATTTACACTTTTGTACAGATGTTACGTTAACCTATTTTTCAGTGTTAATTTATTTTTGTAGGTAAATAACAGTATCCTCAAATATATGTATTTTAAGCAGCACAACTGTTTTGCTGGCAGTTTGTTTGGAACCCTGGATGTATATTGTGAAACATTTCATGTACTGTTGAAATGTTTTAAAATATAGTGACATGATATATTTGTCATAATTGCTGATTTTATGAAACAAGAGTTGAGTTTATTGCTTTTTTTTATAAAGAATTTGACAAAGTTCATTTCTTATAAATATTTGAGTATTGCGTTATTTTATTGGAAGTGCTGATATTTTACACATTTTTTGACTGATCGTTTAGTGCATCGTTTCTTGTGTCTCGGTGCTCATTTGAATCACAGTTTCGGAGGTGTGAATGTTAATTCAACAGAACTGGCTTGATCGCTGATACGCACACAAACGATAAATGATTAAGACTAAAACACTTGCTTTGATTATAAAATATGACAGAAGTAACAAAAACAACTGAATTACTCTTAATTACGTTTTTCATCACCTTTCACTGTCCTATATCCAAATGTTTGTGATTCCACCATCTTGTGTGACCAGCCTTTATATTAAACATATAGTAGATCTGTGTTGTAAATAATAAACATATTTATAAAAAAAAATTAAATGGCTTTTTCTTTTTTTGTTATTCAGCATGTTCATTTTTCCTATTTTAACCTATTTTTAACCTTTTAGAGTTATGCCAGTGGAAATATCCTACATTTATAGCAACACAATGTTCATGTGTGTGTGTGTGTGTGTGTGTGTGTGTGTGTGTGTGTGTTTCAGCCTGTGTGGCGCGTTATAAGTGCTGTGACGTGTCCATCACTGAGGGTTGGGGGAAATACTGGTGGTACCTGAGGAAAACCTGCTACCTCATCGTAGAACACAACTGGTTCGAGACACTCATCATCTTCATGATCCTGCTCAGCTCTGGGGCTCTGGTGAGAACACACACACACACACACACACACACGCACAAAATAGAATCAGTTCTCAACAATACTGTTCCTATTCTAGATATATAAAAGCTTCATTAAGCTCAGATACAGGAAAACAGCAAGGCTCCACATTAGCTAGGTCAATACATCATGGCGTCCACCATATTGGAAAGGTCCAGACTCCACTGTAACACAGTTACACACACACATGCCCTCCTTATCTGCTACCATTGTGTTCATGTACAATGAGGATTATTATTATAGATTGACATATGGATGTGTGCCAGAAGACAGCGAATATCATGTTTTGTGTTGTGCGGTGTGGTGTTAGCTGGCTAATCTAGTCGGCTGTATTCCTCTGTACAGCTGGTGGAGATCAGCAGTGTGTCTCCTGCTGCGGTTTCTTAACTGGTCTGTAAGGGACCGTCACCAATCACTGTGTAAAAGCTCCACTTCTAGTGGATTTTGCAGCAGACTTCTGCAGCTACACTTAGGGACTGTCTACAAACTCCACCTCTTAGTGAAAATGTGAATATGTGTGCGTGTGTGATTTGAGTGACCCTGCACTGCCACCTGGAGGTCATTTGTTAAACGGCAGTCAAACTTTTCACTACACACTTAAATACGTGCATGAAAGCAAAAACTGTACACGACATTTTATATATTTGACAGAAATAATGATAAAATATTTTTAATTATGTTTAACAGAAATTAAATTACAGACAACTATTCTCACTAAATATGTCATTATTATGGTTCGCAAGTTTGTAGGTTTCTTGTAACAGAGTGTTATTGACTTAAACAACTATATTTTTATTTCAATTTCCTCTATGCCTACCTGCAGTATTTTATCTCACATAAATTAAATTACACTGCACATCAATTTTTTTGAAAAGTCTTGCTTCCTGAAAAGTTGTTGCTGATTGTGACAGGTACCTACTGGGTTGCACAAATACAGTTTTGGTTTTACTGCATCACGTAGGAACTCTGAGAAATAGACATTTATATGTTTACTGACAATAACGTATTTAGT
>JAQQZU010000036.1:177782-191187 GCA_030068025.1 Parauchenoglanis punctatus | reverse complement strand
CTGTTACGCCGTGTCCCAGACCACCTCAGCATGTGGTTTGAGCGAATGCGTCTTGAATGCGCCTTCGAGGTTGTTTAAACACACGTTCTTAACAGTGAGCTCAAGATAATGTTTTTTTCTGACCATTAATATATTTAATTTTTAGTTCTCCATCGCCACAGTATCTCTTAGCATCGTGCTAATAGCGCGCTTTCCGTGCTGGAGAGTTGTGCTGCTCTGCTCGGATTCCAGCACGCTGTTTATTCTTGGGGATTCGTGAGGAAATACAGCTGCACTTATTTTGATGACGTAGAAGACATTTTTCTCTCCGGCCTCGTTTTTGAGTTTCTTTCATGGACCCGTTACAAGTTTTAGACATTTTAAATGCACTAAAAAGTTATACTTTCAGTAGAGTCACTTATTGGCTACGTTTGTCCTTAATTTCATTTAATTCTGTGGTTAAGAGCGATTTTTTTATGACTAAGAAAAATGAGCAAGGACATTAGAAAGTAGTTGGTGTTGCATAGTTAACTAGCTAGCTATCGTTGGAAAGTTGCATTTAAAAAATACTCAAGTTTACCTCAATTTGGTGTTAATAATTAACAATAGTTATTTGGGTATAAATGAGAACTTGGGAGATTAAAAAATAAATTCATTTTGGTGATTAGACAGCCGAGAAGTAACGCCATTTCCACGTATTATTTACCCTTTGACTCACAGTAGGGTTTACTCTTTGAAGCCATTATCTTCAGAGTTGGTTATTTTAAATACTTATTAAATTTGTAAACTTATTTGTAAAACTTTCATTTTTCATTTGATATAAGAAAACTTGCAATAAATTGCTCCAGTAATAAACCTTACGCTTGTCGTCATGAGAAGTGTGAGACCAGGGTTAATTTATTTTTTTAAATTTTAGTATAAAGTTTATTTATGTTTAAATTTAAATACCTGCGCACCTTGTAATGTGAACTTAGTGTCACTCAAGTATTACATTAATGAGCTAAATGGCTACTTTCACTTAACTGAGTTTAATATAATCTCACATTGCAAGTTTGTCCCACACTTTCACTTAAAGGAAAACTCCATCCTGAAACACATGAAATGTGCTTAAATTGAAATATTTGTGATGTGTTTAGTGAGGGCTAATTTGTTGGTTAGTGCTGTATTTTATTATTTTTTAAATGGTCAATGTGTGCTGCTCTGATGGCATGGTGGAGGGGGCTATTGCAGTTACAATGTCGTTTAATAGGAGTACACGTTCAGTGATCTCAACCATGATAATGGTGAGAAGTGATAATGGTCAGATTTTGCTCATGAAAACAAAAGAGTAAAAGCTTTTCTCACTCACAATTTCCAGAAACATTGAACATTATATTAATGAGAAGTCTGCACTGGTGTAGCCGTAGTAGAGGCATGGGTATAAATGTTGGGCTTAAAGTCCCAGAATGCAGCAATCTCTAAGAGGATGAGCATGATGGTATTGACGGCAGTATTAGTGTGAAATGCGATGCTTCGGAAGCTGATCTGTTTGAGCAGAATGTACAGATGAGTAGGTGAGAGAGCTGGACATACTAAAGGGCTTAAGCACCACTGCACTACTCTTTTTAGATGCTAGGTTTCAGGTTGAAATAAGGCAATTTTTTTACATCAACGAATTCAACGTAATGTGATGCCTCCATTTTTGTTAGCAAAAAGCTAGCCAGCTAACTGTGCTGAGGGATGTATACTTTTCTCCTCGGAACAGTGAACAGTATAGTCACTCTAATAGATTTAACAAGTGAATATGTCTGTTTGATGATTGATCTAAAGATAATACGTGTATACACTCACTGTCCACTTTATTAGGAACACCTGTTCACCTGCGAAAAACAAAAACCATCCTGTGAGCAGAGGGAATGCAGGCTGAAACACCTCGTTGCTGAGAGAGATCAGAGGAGGATGACCAGACAGGTCTGAGTGGACAGGACGTCTATAGTAACTCAAATAATCCCTCTTTACAACCATGGTGAGCAGAAAAGCATCTCAGAGCGCACAAAACATCAAACCTTCATGTGGAGCAGCTAAAATAGCAGAAGCCACTTCAGCTTCCACCGCTGTCAGACAAGAACAGGACTCTTCTACTCTTCAGCTGTCTAACTTGGGAGCGTCTGTGCCCACGGTAGACTCAGATTCCTGTTCTTGGCTGACTGGAGTGGAACCTGATGTGGATGGAGCCTTCTGCTTCCACTTCAAGGTTTGATGTATTGTGCGTTCTGAGATGCTTTTCTCCTCATCACAGTTGTAAAGAGTGATTATTTGAGTTACTCTATCCTTCCTGGTAGTCAAACCAATCTGGCCATTCTCCTCTGACCTTTTCTATCAACAAGGCATTTCCACTCACAGAACTGTCACTCAGTTTTGTTTTTTTTTTCCACACAATTCTGTGTAAACTCTAGAGACTGTTGTGTGTGAAAATCCCAGGAGATCAGCTGTTTCCGAAATATTCGAACCAGCCCATCTGGCACCAACAACCATGCCATGGTTAGAGTCACAGGGCGCAGACTTTTACTTCATTCTGATGTTTGTTGTGAACAATAACCGAAGCTCTTGGCTTGTATCTGCATGATTTCATGCGTTGTGCTGCTGCCACATGACTGGCTGAATAAATAACCGCATGAATGTGCAGGTGTACAGGTGTTCCTAATAAAGCAGACAGTGAGTGTATATACTGTACAGTAATACTCATTTAAAGGTAAGACATGCTACTTTAAATGACTTCTGATGCTATGAGCAGCCATGTTGATCGGAAGGTCGTGAGTTCAAATCCCAGGACCGCCAAGCTGCCACTGCTGGGCCCTTGAGCAAGGCCCTTAACCTTCACTGCTCACTTGTATAAAATAATATGTATGTAAGTCGCTCTGGATAAGGGCGTCTGCCAAATGACATAAATGTAAATGTAAATGTTGAAATGACTTCTCTGTAAACTGGGCAGGAACTCATAGTTGAGAAGGCTGACTTAGTGGATGAGTAGGAATTCCAAGTTTTATGCTTTAACCTTTTTTTGATTGGAGGTTGGAAATTACAAAGCAGCATCAATTCCACTGCACCGTTATCAGCATGCAGCTGAATGGGATTGTTGGAAAGCACTAACCAAATAAAAAATGCACCAACATTTCCCCATGAATTAATGTTAATTTGAAGATTTAAATGCAAGCCACTAAGGGCGAATTTTTATTTTAAGTATAACATTTAATTTTTCTGTACTTCTTCTGCCCCTACATCCCCCCTATCTACAATTACAAAAGCTCCAGCAACCTCTGAGAAATGTCTTTTCTTCAGCTGTTCTGTGTGTGGGGTGGGGTGGGGTGGGGCGGGGCGGGGCGGGGGCTAGAGGCGGGGTTTGTAGATAATAGGACATCTGTCACCCTGCATGCTGACACACAGGAGCTTCAGAAGTGGGGGATATTTTCTGAAGAGCTAAACAGATGAAACAGACATCAGGATGGAGCTTTGGATCTAAAAATCACTTGCGTTTTTCATTCCTTAGAACTTGTGGTTTCTGAAAATGATCTAAACCTAGTCTATTGTTATTATTTCAAAATTAGCCAAATAGTGGATGTTTATTTTTAATCCAGGAATAATTTTCACCAATCTGATCATTCGTTTTAACTTTCACAATTATCAATGAGTGAGCTTATTAATCTTCCTTTAACAGTCTGGTGGCACAAACAGTGATTCAGTAAGCGAAGTCTGGAGCAAATTGAAGGGATCATGAAAAAAAGAAGAGTCTCACTCTTCAACATCATCCACACAATTCCTTTGTTTTAGGCCTCATTAAGCAAAATTTCATTCTTGAACAGAATAATTATCGCAAGCATTCTTCAAAATTGTGCCAAAATTATATCCAGTCTAAAGAAAAGCAAAACGTTTTGAGAATGATGTCTTGGCCTCCAAATGAACGTCCTGTAAATGAGACAGAACTGTTTAAATGCTTTAGAATGTGCTGGGAGAGTTTGGACAAGTTGTTGGAAATAACTTTGCCATGAATCTGTGCCGCTGTGATAAAGGCAGGGCTGGTCACGTTGATGAAACTCGTACTTACACACTCGCAGTTATTAAATTGCACTTACAAAGTATATTGTTACATTACAATTCCAAACCAGTCAGTTACATTTGTTTTAAGTATTTCTAATATTTTCTTTTAATAAAAGTTTGACAATGCAGAGCATCGTTTATTATTTTTTTAAATTTAACTTCTAGCCTGAAGTGTATATACTCAATAGCTATAAGTTTTTTCTTGTTCAAATTGTCACTGGTGGGAAAAGTCAGAATTTTAGTCAGTTGATCAATTAGATTATCAATTAGGATTTTTGTTATTGTAAAAGAAAATCTTAAATTTGCATAATCTGGAATAATGTTTGCTCCAGTTTACCTATTAATATTTAAAACTATAATACAGTATATACAGTGGTTTTATGTATTGGGCATATAGTTTTATGTGTTATATGAATGTACTGTGAAAATACAGTCATATTCAAAATTCAATATTAAAAGCAGGCATTATGTGTACCAAATACTGTATGCTAGCTGTATCTGAATTTTAACATGTTTTTAAAGCTTTAATGCAGAATATCTTCCCTCTCAAATATAAAGTTAATGAAGAAGAAAGCCTTTATTGTATAAAGTTATGGTCATGTCAGCATTACTTTAAACCACCCATATAATAAAATTATATACATACTATATCAGGGCTACCTAACAAAACTTTAGAAACTAAAACTAAGTTTAAATAGATAATTTAAAAATATTTTTAAAAATATTTGGCGTGGATAAAATACAGACTGATGCTTGGTCTAGTCAATATTGACAGAATTTAAATATCTCCCTGAGGAATATTAAATTATATAGTATAATTGATCAATAGAATATATTATTCTATTTTAATTTAAGCATTATTCAAGCCAAAATCACGTGGCGCCAAGACAACACAAGACAAAATGTAATGTACACTAAAGTGTAATATATTCAAAATGCAGTGTGTTATATTCAAATGATTGTTCAAATTTAGTTAAATTATTAAATATAGAAATATAGAAAGCAAATTGTGCATTGTTCTCAGTACAGATTTTATTTTCCATGAATGCGTCCTGAAATGGATGTTTTCAGAGTTTAAAACACACAAAAATCCACTTGCAATCACACCTTATATTCAAGAAATAAAATCAACAAAAGCACCTGAGGTAGCGTTGTTTTTACAAGTATTAAACTACAACCAAACAAATTTTAAAATTATTATGTCAGAAGTAAGAATTAACACATTGGCAGCATTTTGACAAATTTGTAAATGTAATTACATCTAATTTTTGATATCATTTGGCATAATTATGTAAGTTAATGTGTCCTTAGCATCACATAGATATTGTGTTGTACCTGTGGAGAAGAAAATGGAGGAGCAGAAAGAGGAGAGAGATTAGTATCTTTCTGCCATCTTTGTGTAATAAAATAAAATACAGTGCGATATGATTAACATTATCAAATTCATACAACTATTCAACATTGATATTGAGCTATGATCTATCAGTAAATGTGTCTCTGCATTAAATTCAATACCAAAAATTAGAAATAAATTAATGGTAAAGTGTTTACAAAAAACACATTCAAAAGACAGATATATTTTCTCATAGACTAGCAAAATCTTTGTTACTCAACTGCATAATGACTGAATGTTAAATGGTTCTCAGCTGAGCATGAACAAGTTTTTTAACGAAACAGAAAAGTTTAAAAAAAGAAAAGGCATTTGCTTTCCTCAATGTTCTTTCGGCATTCCTGAGATAATGTAGACATTCATGATTAGCAGAGTTTCCTCTCTTTCTGAAGGTTCACTAATTGCATATTTCTCATAATTCCTTGTGCGAGTTCATGTCTAGAATACACAACTATCCATAAGTGTCCATAAAAACATCAAAAAGAAAAAACATCAAAAGAAAGAAAGCCTTGTAAACTTTAGTCGTCGAAATTCCTGAGTATTTTCCTGAGTATAAATACCTGACTATTTACTTAATCTTTAATATGTCTAATCAGATTTCTTTTCCCCTCCTTAACTCTCTACTCTCACTGTGATTGGAATTTATTGATTGGTACGGGGGATTAGTGCTTGCTGTGGCTTATGCTTCACTACACTGATTGATTACTTGCAGGGCGGGGATTAGAGGACAATAGTCAGTCTGAGGAAAAGGAAATGTAGAGCTCTAAGGATATAGGCTGTGTTTAGGAACCTCCTGAGGAACTAGGGAGTCCAGAAGTCTCCTGGATGAGTATTTGTTATGGGAGAACAGGAACAAGATTGAGGCAAACTGTGTGTGACAATGCTTCTGGTAAAAACACAGCAAACATGGAGGAAGTTGAGATTGACGTTGTTCTGTCTTGTTGCATCAACATGATGTTAATTTGACCGTGTTTGCACTCTCTGATATAAAACACTTACTAGCTAAATGCAAGAAGGTTGATTGACGAGCAATGTGGAAAACTGTGGAAGAACTAAAATGGCTCCTGAAACCAACACACCCCCACACAGGGAACTAAGCAAGTACTCTCGGGCAGGAGCCAGGTTGGCACTTTTTTATCAAGTTTAAAATTCCTCAGTTTCTGAATCCGGCCCAGGTTCCAGTAGTAATCAATTCTGAAAATGATACTGTGGTGGAAACAAGTCTAAGATTCCTTAGAAAAAAAGATTCCTGCTATGGGAACAGATTATACTCGGATTTGTAGTGGGATCAATCATTAAAAGTGATAGTATGTGAACATGTACTGTATTCCTTAAAATTCCCAATATTAAACTAAAATCTAACAGCTAAAATTCTCTCATCAGCACTCTCTCATTCTGTAGATATGCGCATAAAGCAAAAGCTCTACAAATGCTCCACTACGCTGCATAAATTGGGCCAGCTCAGGGGTAGGTGTATGGGTCAGCACCACTATAAGACACTGATGGCTGTAAGTAACTGCTCTTCCCCACCAGCTCTACCTTCATATCTGGCTGAGGAAGAAGCCTGTCTGGCCTGAAGGGCTGGAGATCTGCACTGCTATTTGGGATGCCATTACTGATGGGGTGCTCATTGTTATCCCTCGCTGTATAAGGGGACGCTCTGGTGCTTTTTCTTTGATCAAATCCAAAAGTCTTGTTATGTTCTTGAAACTCCTCGGGCCGTTTCAGAGCCTGAACTCTGTGGGTGGTTTGGAGGCCACTGCTCAGAGGTGGTAGAAGGGAAGGAGGACTAGGGGTGGTTAGACCTGGGGGATAGGTGTAGACTGGGGCAGGAGGTGGGTAGGTTGGTGGTAAGGTAAAAGCTGACTGGTGCAAGTAAGTGGGTCGAGGGTACAGGTGTGACCCGCTGTAGGTGGAGGTGAAATCCTGAGATATGGCTCCATTACTGAATTGCTCTGAAAGGTTACTTGCACTTGCTAAAGAACCTTTTATTCCATCTATCCCATCTGCGTTATAGCCCATAGTCCAGGCATCCTGGGCGGGCTCACTTCTTCGGAAAGCGCCGGGCTCCGGGTAGACCGGACTGAAGGAATACCTCTCGGCATAGCGCTTCAGCAGGGTGGAGGCGCTGAGGGCGCTGATGTCATCAGAATACCCGGAGAAAGCAGGATGGCTGGGCTGTGGGTATGAAACAGGCTTAGGGTGGGCAGGAGGTGACGTGGTGGAAGTGATGTCATAGTGCTGCTCTGCCCACTCAGACGACCAGTGCATCTTTACCACATCATCTAGCAGGAGAGAGATGTGGAAAATATGTGGAAGTCGAAGAATTGTATGCAAATTAGTCACATGAGTGGGATTTCAGTATCAGAGCCTCAAATTATGTTAGCTGTGATTGTTAGCTTGCTAGATTAGCATGTAGGTTAGAAGGCTCAGGGTAGCACATAATAGTTTTCATATCAGATGTGATAAGTCCTTATTTTGTAAGTTTAGATCATATGTAGCTCTGTCCCCACATTAGTTTTAAAACAAAGCCTCTTAAATGGAAAAATGTGAATTTAGTGAAAGTGTGTTGACAAAACCATAGTCTGCTGTATACGTCCCTGTGAATGAGCTGTTACTATAGAAACGATAACCAATAAAAATGAGTACATTAATATAAAGCTGCACTACTGTCAGAGATGCTGTTATAGAGAATTAATCAACACCTTCTGACCAATCAGAAGTCAGCAGTACTGTGATGTATACATTATATATAATATATACTTGTTGGTACATAGTGTGTTTGTCTGGTTTTCCTCCCCCCACCCCCCAAAAAAAGGCTGCCACTGGAATGCCAGGAATTCAGCCTGGGATCTATTTACAAAGAGAACATCCTCTGGACACACACACACACACACAGACACACACACACACACACACACACACACACACACACACACACACACACACACACACACGGGATGGTCCACCATAAAAAATATAGATTGATTTCCTAACAATAAAAAATATAGATTGATTTCCTAACAATAAAAAATATAGATTGATTTCCTAACGTTAGCATGAGTGAAGTTGTTAAATTTAGAATTATTAATCAGTAGAGCTACTAATGATGTGTGCAGCACTGATTCTGGCCAGAGCTAGGCGATATGAAATCAATATCACAATTATTCACATCACAGTACATATTTCTGAGATATCGCTGGTGATCAATGCCATTGTCTTTAGTTACAAGCAGCTGATTCAATGGTAAAATCTAATTTTCTTGTACCAAATACTTCGTTTTCAATTCTTAACCAGTTTTGTGGGTCACATTTTAACAATATCAACATTAATCGATGTTAAATGGAGATGTTACTGGACTTGTATAGGGCATTCTAATATATTTAACACACTGAATGATTTCTTTTCTTGTCATAAATGAAATTTAAAGTAAACTGAAAGAAACTTTGAAAGAAACCTGGGACTTTTTGAACAGAAGTTAAATGTAAACAATGTTTACATTAGTTTTAAAAGTTAATACACTGCAATGTCTCAGCTGTTAAAGTCATCATCCTCACCACACACCAAACGAACAGGCCTCATGCTTTAGTACTGCAGGACACACACACACACACACACACACACACACACACACACACACACACACACACACACAGCAATGTATGACCATAAAGGTGTCTTGGACTTTGTCTCAGTGTGTAAGCTGATAATGGTGTGTTAATGTGTTTTACAATCCACATGTCTGAGAGCACAGAGGAACAACTGTTACCTGTTTAATATCCCTTCTTTCTCATTTCAACACTATACCTCTCTCTCTCTCTCTCTCTCTCTCTCATTTTCTCCCTCCATATGTAATAAATTTCACACTTTCTTTTTTGATGGAAGAAACCCAAAAATTGACAAAGAACCATTTACAATTTAATCTAAACAAAACCACTGAAGTAAGAACAATAAGATCATGTTTCCATGTACACACACAAATATGCAAACACACACACACACACACACATGGCTATCTCACCTTCTCATTTCCATGCGTCTCCACACTAACATAGCAAAATGTTCAGTTCCAGGCTGACACACCAACACGCACCGTCCTCTTCCTTCTGTTGCTCATTCACCCTCTTAGTGACACCATCCACACATCCACTGCCCTGCCCCCACGCCACAACACCCCCACACCACCCCACCCCACCCCACCCCACCACCCCACAACTATTTCAGCTCTGCTCCCAGGGAACACACGGCCTGGGGTTCTAATGAGGGTTGCCAGATCCATGTTTTTTGTCACACACTTTCCATGAAAAACGTATTTTTTGCCTTGGAGTGAAACATTTTACACTCAGAGGTCTTTTCTACCAATCTGTAACTCCTCCCTCTTTTGTAGGAAGGACAGTTGACAACGTCAAACATTAAGAACAATAATATCAATATTATGTGCAATTCTCTTTCATCATCATACAATATTACTTCTGAATATCATGTGCAATATTTTTCCTACTCTTCTATTTTTTAAAAATTATTTACTTTTACTAACATTATCTTCATTTTATTAAACATTCTATTGTTTTTTATTCTTATGTTGCTGTGATTTGTGAGCAACCCTTGGCAGAAGAATTTGCTTCGATCATATCTCTCTTACCAAATCACTCAGATCTGATACGTGTTCATACTGTTTTACACACTTGGTTATGTGAGTAAAGCACAGCACTGCACATGAATTCAAATAAACCTGCAACATCTTAATTTACTTCACATTTTATTTTAGGTTTACTTCTTTTAGCAGGCAGTCTTATCCAGAACTGCTCAATGTGGTTAAATTTGCATCTGAAGAGAAATCATTTGTGTAACAAAATCACCTATGGAAATAATAACGTCCTGCATGTGAAAAGAAAGAAATAATGTGAGAAAATCACATGTGAAAAATATGTCAGATTTTGGAAAGTGAAGTTCATGGGGTGTTTTCTGTATATAAAAAAGGAATTATTTTTAGGATGGAATGATGGAGGAATTCCAGCCTTCGGAATAAACACATAATTTTTTGTTAGCAATGAGCTAGCCAGCTAGCTGTGCTGAGTGATGTGTTTATGCCTGTATGTTGATTGATCTAAAGATAATATGTGTTTATACAGTGTAACTCATTTTAAGGTTAAAGAAGTGCTGCTGTGTTTACTGATGATTCCGTGTCGATCAGACATCATCCCTGAATATTCTGATTTAAACCACAGCGCTGCTGAGTACTGCACTCTGATTGGTCAGAAGGTGGTGATTAATTCTCTATAACAGTTACGCAGCTTTATATTAATGCACTCGCTCTAATATGTTATCGTTTCTATAGTAACAGCTCATTCACTGGGATTTGCACAGCTCACGCGCCACATAAACGGGTTCAAAACAAGGATGTGTGTGTGTCCTGTATGAAGGAGTCTCTAGCGCCGTGTAGCAGTCAGAGGTAAAGCTGGAGCTGGAAGGTTCCACATCAGCACAGAGGAGTTTACACTGCACTGCGCTTTCTCACTCACATCACACGCTGCCATTTATTTTGTCTTACAGAGAGAGAATAAAGAGAGGCTGGTGAGGGAACAACTGTTTACAGCTGCTATAATGTAAGTGACAACAGGAATTTGTTCATTTGGTGTTGGTAAGGTGTAAGAGGAATAAAACACTAGGGGTCATGCTGTTACAGGAAAATAATTAACTTCAGGACTGTAACAGTAACTCCAATTCATCACACCACCCTGTCACTCAGTATTTTACTGTAACACACACATCCTGAACTGCTTGGGTTTTTTTTCAGTTTACAGAAAACACAGACATGCTGGAAAAGGGTGAAGCTTTAATGATTTCTTTAACACTTTTTAGTGAAGATGTGGCAGATCCACAGAGTCAGACTCTCACATTAGGAAGGTTTTAACCCTTTCAGCTCTTCTCTTCTGCATTACTCCAGAGCATCCTGCAGTCTGAGGAAGAAACAAGAGAAGAAACAGTGGGAGTGAGATATACAGAACGTAATTAAGTAAGTGTGTGTGTGTGTGTGTGTGTGTGTGTGTGTGTCCTCACTTTAAATCTTCTCCATCCAGCAGAGTCTTGTAGGTGGCGATTTCTGCCTCGAGTTTCATCTTCATGTTGAGGAGGGTTTGGTACTCCTGCCCCTGCTCGGTGATCTTTGCCCTGAGCTGTGCCAGTTCTGCCTCCAGCTGCATGATGATGCTGTTATATTTCTCCATCTCACTGTTGGTGCGGAGCTCCGTGTTCCTCAGTGTGTCTTCCAGAGACGCTTTCTAATGGACAAGAAACACCGTGTAGCTCTATTATTATTAATAACAATAATAATAATAATAATAATAATAAGAAGAAGAAGAAGCAGAAGAACAACAACAACAATAAAGTGTTAAGTGTGCAATGTGTGTGTTCAGGACATGTCTTATGAATTGAAATTCAAAATTGTTTTTTGTCAATTTTGGCGCCCTCTGGTCCCTGTGAGGTGAATTACACTTGAGTCTCGAACCCCACCCATCCTGCTGAAACTGCTATATGCCTCGCCTCGTGAGTTCCCTTCATGGAAATACAGACAGCTCAGTTCCAGCTGGGGTGGAGCTAATTTCAGGGCCAGAAAAAAAACAAGCCTTAAACGTACAAACTAACTAAAATATAAGGCTCGCTCAGCCACCGCATGGAAATATCATGACTCAGAGTTTCTGCTTCTCATAATTTATTTAAATTCCCATTTTCAAAGTGAGATAGAGGCTGCAGCAGGAAATTGTTCTGTTTCTAATATTGTGTTATTGTGGCCACCTTTAAAATAATACAATTACTTTTTTAATGCCTGTAATTTTGGGTGGAATGGCTCCCGCACTTCTCAAACCAAATCCACATCAATGTTTTTTAAATTATCATTATTAAAGGAAAACAGTCTAGAAGCACTTTGAAATGCCACAAACTGTTGCTCTGACTGTGCAGCATTACCAGGCTTTGCTGCGATGCTAACTCGATCTCCAGCGTCTGAATTTGTCTTCTCAGGTCGTTCATCTCCATCTGAGCTCCCTGTAGTGCTTCTGTGTTTTGTGTCACTTGAACCTGGACATCAGCTATCTACACATGCACACATACATATATATACATTAAAACACAAGCACATGAGAAGAAGGCAGTTAGCTTAGTGCTAATGAACATGGTCAGTAATCCACCTGGTTTTCATGCCATAGTTTGAGGTCCTCAGCGTCCTTCATCGCCATTTTCTCATAATTAGCTCTCATTTCCTCCATGACCTGAGAGAGATCCTGTCCCTTCGGAGCGTCTACATCCACCTGCACGCCTGACTGTGCAATCTGATTACGCAGATCTGCAACTTCCTGAAAAAAATAATGACAGAAAATAATGTCTTTGGTGAAAAAAAGCCAGAAGAGATCCATTTTGAAATAATATTCCAATACACAAGGAGGAAATAATCTTTAGCATCGCAGAGTTTAAATTCACTAGTGAAGATTTATCCGTACATTAACTTAAACATGTGGGAAACAGATCTCATCAGAAATTTGTATGAACTGGAATAAACATAGCTGGATTTTGTTTAATTTACAGTTGTGCTTGAAAGTTTGTGAACCCTTTAGAATTTTCTATATTTCTGCATAGATATGACCTAAAACATCGTCATGTTTAGAAGTCCTAAAAGTAGATAAAGAGGACCCAGTCAAACAAAAATATTATGCTTGGTCATTTATTTATTGAGGAAAATTATCCAATATTACATATTTGTGAGTGGCAAAAGTAAGTGAACCTCTAGGATTAGCAGTTAGTTTGAAGGTGAAATTAGAGTCAGGTGTTTTCAATCAATGGGATGATGATCAGGTGTGAGTGGGCACGCTGTTTTATTTGAAGAACTGGTATCTATCAAAGTCTTCTCTTCACAACACATGTTTGTGGAAGTGTATCATGGCACGAACAAAGGAGATTTCTGAGGAC
>JAQQZU010000036.1:134462-148673 GCA_030068025.1 Parauchenoglanis punctatus | reverse complement strand
CTCTCTCTCTCTCTCTCTCTCTCTCTCTCATTCATATATATATATATATATATATATATATCTATCCCCTTATATTTTCTTTAATCCACAAATCTCTTCTGTTTCTTTAAACCAAAAATTTCTTCTGTTTCTTTAAACCAAAATATCTCTTCTGTCTCTTTAAACCTAAGTCTCTTCTGTTTCTTGGAGAGTCACTACTCTCTTCTGTTTCTTTAAACCCAAAATCGCTTCTACTATTTCTTTCAAACCGAAATATCTTTTCTCTCTTTAAACCCAAAACTCTTCTATTTCATTGAGAGTCAATACTCTCTTTCGCACCGGCAGCGTGACGTACACTAAATAATGTCCGCGCGCCGAACTGTGTCGCTCGGCGTCTTTTAAGCACGGCTCACAGCTGCGGCGCGTTTCTCCCGATTGCGGCCATGTGATTGTCGCCTAGCGACTGGACCTATATTAGGACCCCGGGTTGGCCGCGCCTCCGCCTGTAAGGTGACGGGCGATGCCACAATGGCACGCGATGTTACAGAAACAGGTGTCAGAGAGGTTTAGGGAGAGGACTGGGGAGAGAATTGGAAATAAGATTGAATATAGGATTGGAGAGAAGTTTAGGCTGAGGACCAGGAAGAGGTGTAGGGAGAGTGGATGGGAGAAAAGGTCAGGGAGAGGTCTGAGGAGAGGATCGGGGAGATAATGGTAGAAATATTTTTTTTAAATAATTAATCATTAATAATTTTATTTATATAGTGCTTTTAACAATGGACATTTTCCCAAAACAGCTTTACAAAATATAAATAAAGTGTGGATATAAATTTTACTACCTGAGATGACATGAGGAAAAAACCTTGAGAGGAACCAGATCCAAAGGGGAACCCATCCTCATCTGGGTGGCACCAGATTGAAATTTTATAAGCAGAAATTATATGCCAGATAATTGGAGAGAGGAACAAGGAGAGGATCAGGGAGAGAGGACCAGATACCCCTTTTCACCAATTCAAAGTAGGTGCTAGTTCTGAAATGGAGAAATTTGGAATTTTTAAAATGCTATTCATATTAACAGTCATATGAGAAGCACAACAATTTTGTTTCACAGATTAAATAATTGATTTGAGTATGCTGATTTGTAAGATTTACATTTTTATGTTTACATATGATTTATATTAAATTATTATTTATATATTATATAAATAACTTCACAAAGTTGTTAGTATATCAAAGTATAAAGTTGTAAGAGACCGCAAACAAAGATGATGTATAAATATAAAAATTATCCTTGCCGTGTGTGTGTGTGTGTGTGTGTGTGTGTTTCATTATGCCAACATGTCGCCCTCTAGTTTGGGGTAAAGAGAGGAGAGAGGGTGCATCATGGGAGCTGCTCTATCGATTGGGAAGGAAAAATGGCAGGGACTTCTCTGAGGACTCATTGTAATGAACTTTAAGCAGGAAAGATACAGCATCTTTCTCACACACACACACACACACTGACATTATGTCCCAGTAGCCTCAGCCGGAACAGGAGATTCTAACAACAGATGAATATTTTTAAAACTGTAATCCACTCCACATCAAGCATTCTGGTCTTTGATAAAGCACACCAGCAATTTATTCATGATAAACATTTTACTCTGATTCTGTTTTAAAGATGCAAATTGTAATGTTTACATGTTTCCAGATTCAAACTATATGAATAAAATACTGTGAGTGAATCTGTGAACTTTGTGCACTTTTACTTCTGTTTACAATTTACGTACTTGTTCTGAAATTATCTCTGACCCTGGCTTGAATGTGGATGATAAGATTCTTCTGCAGGTGAAAGTGTTTATTTACAAATCCAACAAACAAGTCCAAAAGCATATGGCAAATGCATGGTCTCAAAGCCATCCAAAATCCAAAACTCACAGTGCATTCTGGGAACTGAAGTCTGGATGTGTAGTCTGGTGCTGTGAACTTGGAAGTAACTGCCTGGCTGCACCTAGACAGTGAGAGTTGCAGCTCAGCACCCAGAGTGAGGGAGAGTCCATGACAGAACCTCCCTCTAAAGGCACTACTCCCAGTGTGCCAATCAAGGCACCTAACTGTTGAACCTGGGCCTCTGGGCAAGGACATGTTGCTGGACAACATACCATTGGTCTTTTGCATGGCTAAGGGTATGGGCATGGACTCAGGTATGGGCAAGGGCATGAACTTGGGCACGGACCCAGACATGGGTATGAATTCAGGTATGGATTCAGGTGTGTGAATGCCACTCTCACAGGATTCAGAAGATGGACCAATGATGTTATCCCTGAAGTCAGGAAGCATAGCATAGCATAGCATTCTATAGGGAGTTATTCAGTAGAGGATGCCCAGTCAAGATCTGGAGGGAGCTCTGGCGTGGGGGTCACCCTGTCATCCTCTAGAGGGAGCTCTTCAGTAGAGGCTGCCCTGTCGGCTTATGGAGTGGTCCTTTGAAGGAAACTGCCCAGTCAACCTCTGGAGGGAGTGCTACCAAAAACAAAATATTTCTGGGTGGCATGTCTCCCCAGTATTCATGTTAAAACCAAAACATTAAACTACGTGATTACGGCATACTTTCACCTAAGCAAGGTATGAATTATTCCCCTGCATTTAATCCATCAAAGCAGTGAACACACACAAGTGAGAAGTGGTCAGCTCTATGCAGAGCCCACGGAGCAGTTGAGAGTTAGGTGCCTTGCTCACAGGCACTTCAGCCGTGGATGCAGAGGGAAGGGAAAGTGCTGTCCATTCATTCACATCTTCACCCACATATTCTTCCTGCTGGTCTAGGGATTCGAAACAGCAACCTTTCAGTCCCAAACCCTCTTCTCTAGCCTTTAGGAGTCCTTCAGGAGTGCAAAGTCCTTTTTACACATAGTCCGTAATCAGCTGCAATGCTTGACAGCTGTATGTAATCAAAAAGGCACCTGCATGGACTTGAAATGCATCCCAGGAACTAAATTCTGGATGTGTAGAGTGATATCACAAATCCAGAAGCAGTTGCTCGGCTGTGCCAATCCCTTGAAGCAAGTGGAATAGCACCCAGTGCAAGGGAGAGTTCATGACACTTTCCCTTCCTTTATAGCATTTCATTCCAATACTGTTTTTTACTTGTAAAAATTCTCTGTTATCAACATTCAGTATCAGGTGATACTGTCTTCTGCCTACTGCATTGTTATTGCACTGAAAAATGTATTACATATAAAAATGCTCAACCAAAGGATTGAACCAGGACTGCTACATAACCAATGTGCAATACTGTTGTATTCACTTGTCATTTTTACTTTTACACTTTGGGCTCAGAACCAGGGACAACACACAGATGACGCTGGAGCCCAGAATTCCAGGCAAAACAAAAGTACTTTATTTAGTCCACAAAGTGCAATATGTGCTGGGGTGGGGAATTAGTCAGTGCGGTGTTAGTGTTTTCTCATTCAACACACTTCATTGTACTATTGAGCCTGTGTTAACCTGCATATGACTAATAAGCTGAAACCTGAAACTTAATGTCTCACATCAACACTGGACCTGTATCAGTTCACCTACTGCTCCAACAGGTCATCTCCATCACTTCGGCACTCCACTCTGCCCTGCCCTGTTAGAATGTTATTCATTGACTTCAGCATGGTTTCTAACCCTTCCAAGCTTACCAACCTTGGCATTACCTCTCCTCTGTAATAGGACCCTGCATTTCCGCACTAACAGACTTCAGTCTGTTAGGTTCTATAGCCACATGTCCAGCTTTATTGTCCTGGGTGTTGACATCTCTGAGGACCTCACCTGGGCCACCAACACATCCAACCTGATCAGTATTTTTACTTATTGGGCATACAAGAGAAAACTCACCTGTCTACTCAGATTCTAGTTATATTATCTTTATGCTGCACCATCGAGTGCATGCTGATGAACTGCATCTCTGTGTGGTAGGGCAGCTGCTCAGTCTCTGACCAGAAGACCCTCTAGTTGGTGGTGAAAACCACCCAACACATCATTGTTGACCAGCTATCCTCCATCTCAGACATATCTCACCCCAAACCTTAGACTGCTAACTCTTCTCCCATCCAGGAAGTGATACAGGAGTCTGTGCTAGCCTCTCCCCCTTGGCAATCAATATACTGAACTCTTCATAACACCGCTAAGCCTCCATCCTCCAACCCATGCACTGTGGTTTGCATTCGGATCACTTATACCATTGCACTGTTTGCATATGCTGTACATGTACATTCTTACTTCTGCACATGGATTAACCTTAAGACTTTGCATAGTCTGTTGTGTCTTGGATTTCAATAGATCCATATTCACTAGCTTTATTCCACTTTTTGCTCACTGTTCTGTACTGTCTTCAATTTCTTTCATTCATATTCTTTCATCTCTGGACATATTTGCAATTTGCACTGTTTTGATATCAGGTCAATTGCATGTCTTGCACCTCTGGCTGGATGCTAACTGCATTTCATTGCCTTTGAACTCTGTTCAATAAAATTAAAGTTGTAAATATTATCTAATCTAATAATTCTTGTGTACACTGTCATACTAATAAACAGATTATTCAAAATGACAGCAATATGGTCAGTAATTTCATATTTAATTACTGAAGCAAAACAGACTGCAAACTATGAAAATATCAAGAGGAGGAACTATAGCATCTTTCCACAAAACAAATGATAAAGCATCTTAAATATAAAACTCAGCACAATGAGTTTAAAAAACCTCTACAGAAAATAAAAGCTCATGTTTAACTTGTTGTTATTCACAAGCTGCTACTATTGGTTATCGACAATGACAAACTCTGATCCAATGAAAATAATGCACTTTTCTCCATTGCAACCCAACTCCATCCAAGATAGCAAATCTAGTTAGCTAATACATTTTATTTAAAATAAGCTGACTAGTCTTATATTCAGTGAGTCCAACAGAGTAAGTTCATGAACACATGCATCCAGGGAAATATAAAAAGAGCTAAATAATATGTTCTATGAGTTCCCCGATTAATTAATACTCAGTAGGGTTATTCATTTCAGTTCAGTTCTCAAAGAACATTGTATTCATACTCTATGTGAAAAAAATGGTATCACTACCTCTAACTACCCTGGGGAAATGATGTAAAAAGAGGTCTCAGAGATCTCTTTACATAAAATCAAGAGAAAGAGTAAGTTAAACATATAATTATTATAATTAGTTTTGTGACTGAAATTGAGGTGGGATTGTGTTTATTTGGACAGAAAAGTAAAAACTCTTTGATTGCAAGAGTTGGTGTGTGTAATATCTCCATAATATCTCTGTAAAATTACTGTAAAACTCAGAAGCACATTAAGAGTACAGCTCCATTGTCAGGCTTCAGGTTCAAATCCCAGCTGTGCCATTTACTGTTCATGGTCAAAAGCTCATGAGAAGACAATCAACTGCAATTCCAAGGGAAAACGGTCATGTCCTTGTCTCCTCTGTCACTAAGCGACGTAGCAGGACGACGGCTGTCTGTGTGCTCTCAGGGCCAGTAGAGATGAACCGTTACAATCATTAATGTACATCTCAGAAATATCATTCACTAAAACACTAAATATTTGTATGAGTGATAATTTACCATGTAGTGAGTGTAAATGTGGGTTTTGTGCACAAATATACATCACAGCTCAGTTTTCTGAAAAAACTATGAAGATTACATCATCCTATTTAGAGAGCGAGAGAGAGAGAAAGAGATTAAAGTGATGCTCACTTAACCATTTAGCGATGATCTTTGTGCTGCGAAGCCTTCAGGAAACAGAAAGGGTGAAAACCAGTAAATATTTTATTTATGAAACCATTGTGATCCATGAAATTCTCTATGTACTTTGTCAAATCATTCTCTTTAACAAGGGAAATTTAATTACATATACATCACTGATTTACTGAGAGTAATCATGTTTTCAGGAGTTCATGCTTTAGAAGAAGAAGTGGAAGTTTTATGTATATGGAACATTTCACAGACCCATAGTTTACAGAGCAAAGGGTTCTGTGTATGGTTCTACATGGAACAGTTCCAACAGAGGAACACAGAACAACAATTTAAGGTTCTACATTTTTTTACAGTGCTCATGGGCTATACAAATTAATAAATTAATGATGCACACATTAGAAACATATTTATAATTGAAGAGTTCTCGTTCTCACAAACACTGAAGTAGAAAATAAAATTGAAATAATAATAAGAAAATAATAGCTAAAATATATTCAGGAAAGCAGCACATTATGTCTGCCACAAACTGCAGATGCTGATGGTTCTTTGAGACAGAGATGATGATCAGATTTGTCTTGTTTAGGAAAAGATTCTGCTGTAGGATTCTACATAAAATCTTCAAGGGTTCTAGATTTGAAATTTATTTTTGGATAGGAGTTTATATGTCTATGAGATAAACAGACATGGACAGTATGAGAAACTGTACAGGAACACACACACAGAGGGTGTTAGAGTAATACAGCACATGATGAATGAGTGAGTATTGAATGGGACATACAGAAGGACAAGGAACCCATCAGGAACTATGCGTCTCTCATCACTAATGAACTGCAGGAGAAACAGAGACGCTGACACACACTCGGTATCAACACTAAATCGTCTGTTTGTCATTCTGTGTGTGTGCATGTGTATGACCTCATACACCTCAGTGTCATCCATCTTCACCATCTTGTATTCCTTGTCTCGTTTTAACACCCTCCTCCTCCCCTCTCTGTCATCCTCACACTTCTTGTTTTCTATTACGCTTTCTGTCTCTGTGGGTGCCAATACTTTCTCCCTCCATGCTAAAATGTGAGCTGTGGATAAAAAGATTTAAAATATGAAATGTACAGTGAGAATAGACTGAAGCTGTGAAATTCTTTTAAAAACAGCCAAATTTTATTTGCTGTAAAAGCTTCATATTCAAAGTTATATTAATATTAATGTGATGTTAATATTAATGAGGGAACATTAGCATAAATGCAGGTTTTATCAGAAAATACACTGTATCCACATGGTGTCCATATGGGGCCATCCTCAGCGGGAGCAAAGTGATGAGAACTCGAACCGGAAGTAAGACATCAGGATGGATCAGACCGGTCTGGGCCGGGCCGGGGTCAGGATCACTGCTGTCTCAGGAGTAGCATGTGTAGCTCAACAGAGAGAGAGAGAGAGAGAGAGAGAGAGAGAGAGAGAGAGAGAGAGAGAGAGAGAGAGAGAGAGAGAGAGAGAGAGAGGTTAAGTGTTATTAGGTATGCTCACTGTCACATAATGGTTAAGGGCAATGTATGTTGTGTATATATGCTCAGTACTAAGAGTATAATTTACTTTATATTTTATTCAGAGCTATTTTCTTACATCAAAAAATTGGTCATTTAGCCTATGATGAATTCATATTAGACAAATAACAGTATAACACGAAACCTTAAAAATTCAAATGAGTATTATGATTTATATTTATTTTATTATTATTTATTATTTTATTAAATAATATTATATTTTTAATTAATTAATTTATTTATTTATTTATTTATCTTTTTATTTATTTTGACTATTTAAATATTATGTAAATTTGAAGTAAAATTCATTCTAATAACCCAAGATTATACTTCATGTAAATTAATCAGTAAATAATGACTAAAACCTTCAGTGTGGTAAGTTTGTAAGAGCAGATGTGATTTGGGGTTAAAAACTGAAATGCTGCAGTATTTTGTTTGTTTGTGTGTGTGTGTGTGTGTGTGTGTGTGTGTGTGTGTGTGTGTGTGTGTGTGTGTGTGTGTGTGTGTGTAAGAACGTGTATAGGAGTGTGTCCGAGTGTGTATGATCAGCTCAGACTCGAGCTTCTCGGGGGAGATGCAGTGAAGCAAGACAGGGTTAAGAAGGAGAAAGAAACCAACACCACAGTAGAGAGCGGGAAGAGCCTGGTGGATTTCTGGTTTTGGAGAAAGTGGTATGATGCAGAGTGAAATCCCTGGTGTTTAATTAACTCTTGCACCATTTATATATCTGGCTGAATTCATACAAGCACTACAGGTATTCAAATAAATACACTAAAATACCTCAAAACAGTCTAAAGATAAGATTAAATAATAAGGTCTGTACCATGCAGGACAGAACATACAGAGTTTTATTCTTGTACATTACTCTCTCACTCATACACACAATGCTCCTGTCCTGTGAAGTGTTTAATGTATTCTGTTGCTGTGGATTTGGTATTATCCTTATACATGTTATGTTATACTGGAGTCCAGGAGAATTAATAATAACCAGCAATTACTGGGGTGACAGGTGTGACAGGTGAAGAGTTGTAATAGAGGGACAGGTGTTACAGGTAAAGTGGCATAACAGATAGACAGGTGTAACAAATGGACAGTTGTAACAGGTGAAGGGTTGTAAAAGGAGAACAGGTGTAACAAGCGAAGTGGTGTAACAGATAGACAGGTGTAACAAAAGGACAGGTGTAACAGGTGAAGTTGTGTAACTGTTGAAGTGGTATAACAGGTGGACAGGTATAAAAGGTCAGGTGTAACAGGTGAAGTGGTATAACAGGTGTAATGATGTATTGCAGCAGGTCAGGAGTTCCCTCTAGTGAAGTATTTGTGGTAAAAATCACATGCGAATATTAAAAGCATATGCTTTTCACTACACGTGAAAAATGAGTGAAATATAATGGGTCTAAAATCCACAAAATTTCACTTGTGGAGCATGTGATTGTTTACATGTAACGTTGATGTGAATGTTCTGTAAGGTTTATGTTTAAAAAGACATGGGAATATTTTCATCTTGGAGAGGCCCAAACAAGGAAAGGGATATCTCACTGCTTTGCCATCGTGGGGAAATTTACCTGATCCACCTGATTAAATCTTAAAAAATAAACAAAAAGAGCTGAGATTTTTACTTTTTGGTTACTGATGTTAATGTAATGTTAGATGTAGGTGTAGCTTAGAATTACTCAGCTGCTTGAATAATTAATGGGAGTCAGTAAAAAGGTCCTCACAAAGTTAAGATAAAGAGATGGTGAACGCTGTTTGTGATGATGTTACTGCAAAACTAATAAGGTATTTTTGTGTTTAGTTTTCGCTGGTGTCGTTCTCTGTTTAGATCAGTTTTCATTTTTATTCATCTCAGATGATGATGATGTGTAATCTGTACACTGTTCATGAGCACTAACTGCTGTTTGTTGCTGGTGGAACGATAGACAGACAGAGGGATTTGATGCAGTAGTTTCCCGAGGAAATCAATGTGATAGAAGTGGGAGCGCGCGAGCCGGAGAGGCGGGGACGCGCGAGATCAACCTGCCATCGTACATGCGCGCGCACATTCACAAATCGCACAAGTGACAAAACTGTTGCTTCTGCGCGTTTTTTTCATCCTGAAACAACACAGTGAAATGTTTTAGTAGTCTGTGTGTGTCTGTGTCTGTGTGTGTGTCTGTGTGTGTGTCTGTGTGTGTGTTCAGCAGGAGATAAACAGTAAGGGAATATATTCACACTGACCAGCAGCGCGCGAGGAAAAACTACTTTTAGTTTAAAAATAAATAAATAAATAAATAAATAAATAAATAAAAAGCGCCACGAGGAAAAGGAATCGAGATGGGGATTTTACGATTGAAGCAAAAGAATTAAACACAATCAGTTGATTTATCCATGGCACGCGCGGGACGGTGAGGACATCCTCCGGTGTGAACTGAGCTCGAGCTCCGGTTTAACGGAACTGCACCTTATTTCCTCACACTATTCCAGGTAAGAACCGAGTTGAGCTTAAAAAACAAACAATTATTTTAATATTTAAAAAAACATTAGAAGCTCTCGTGTTAGTTACATTTGTGCATTATTTGTTAAGAAAATAGGGAATGTGGAATGGGAGATTATCCCAGGAATACTGCGCGCAACGCGGGAATAGCCTGGACTGCATGGAGTGGGATAATAATCCGATAATTAAAATGCAATTATAGTTATTAATGAATATGTAAATAGTATACAAATCTGAGAAGTGGAAGTTGAAATTTGCTGAGTCGGTAAATTAACTGATTAATTACCACCAAACTGCATGATTTGTTTCTTTGTTTGTCTTTTATCTGTGTGTGTGTGTGTGTGTGTGTGTGTGTGTGTGTTTAATTTACTTCTAGAGTAACACAGTGCTCTCCTCAAGGTCCAGTTATGCGCCTTTAATTATTTTAAAGCTGTAAAAGACACAAACTAAATGTATAAATCATGCCACATTGTTGGCGCCACAACAGCGACAAGGACGAAGCATTTCCTGTGTAATCAATTATTAATACCCTTTAATAAAGCCCTCATTTACGGATCCTCAATAGAATGGGTAGACTTCTACAGCTTATTTATGAACGTTCATGATGATATAGTGCCCTTTTAAAATAATTTTAAATACATTATTAATTAAATACGTTTTTAGAGTAAAGCTGTGAAGGTTCACTTTATGCACACAATACACAAGGTTCTACATTTAAATGACTAAAAAATTGCAATAGTGAAAGCATTTCTGATTTTACATTTATTTTTTCAGCATCTTGACTCTTCACACAGCAGAGCAAAAAAAAAATCCCCTTATGGGAGATTGTAGGGGAAAAAACACCAATTTATTTTTTCTGGGATGTGGGAAAAGGAGATGGAAAAGTTGGTGGAACAAAGGAAAAGGACTTTGTCAAGCATTGTGTAGACATGCAACGCTTTTCTGAACCAGTGGAGTTCAATAATTATCGTAGTAGTAGTAGTAATAATAATAATAATAATAATAATAATAATAATAGTAATAATAATAATAAAATTTGAAACAAATAAAAACATGAAGGTGAATTTTGCATAAAAATTTGATCAGCTTATTTTTTAATCAGATCTCTGTTTTCATGTTGTTTTTCCCTCCTCTGTCTCTCTCTAGTCCTCTCTTCTCCTCACACTTCATTCTGGCCGGCCCCGTGTCCTCTAAAGGAGAGGAGGACTTCCTCTCTATAGGGACATCTCGTCTCAGCCACAGGAAGCGTGTGATTGGCGCAGCAGTGGGTGTGGCCATGGTCTTGGTGTTACTAGTTGCCATCCCACTATTGGTCCACAGCACTAAGCTGGGTGGAGTCGGAGGCGGAGTTGGAGGAACGCATTACGAGATGCTGGGTAGCTGTAAGATGGTGTGCAACTCTCTCACTCCCAGTAATGAACTCACGTCTGTTTCCCCGCCTCCTCATGATGGCCCTACACGCAGGGCCGGAGGGAAATCCAGTTTCCGTGGAATTCCGGGCCTACCAGGACCCCCAGGACCACGAGGGCCCCCTGGAGAGCCAGGTAAACCAGGTCCTGCGGGTCCACCGGGTCCCGGCCCGGGAGGATATGTCCCATCATTCTACAGCCCAAGAATAGCATTTTATGCCGGCCTGCGAAAACAACACGAGGGCAGTGAGGTCCTCAAGTTTGACGACGTGGTGACCAATGTGGGAAATTATTATGAGCCCACAACTGGAAAGTTCACCTGTCCTTTACCTGGGATCTACTTCTTCACTTACCACGTCCTCATGCGGGGAGGAGACGGGACCAGCATGTGGGCCGACCTCAAGAAGAATGGACAGGTACCATCCACGTGTGTGTGTGTGTGTGTGTGTGTGTGTGTGTGTGTGTGTGTGTGTGTGTGTGTTCCAAACAGAAATTCATTCCATATTGTCTTTTGTTGTGAGCCTTCCCCCATCTGTTATTTGTCTAAATATTACAGAACAATGATGTATATTCCATATATTCCATGCTGTTTGTGTTTGCTTTATAGACTCTATACATGATATAATGTATAATATATACATGCTCATACACAGTGTATGCTGAGCTCATGGTCATGAAAGCAGGAACACATTCAAGAAAAACCTCAAATACCTCACTTCATTTTCCATCTCTTACAAAATAAACGAACACTACAGTCGACGTTGGTCTCTGACGTATTCATGCTCTGTCACGTCTGACATGGTGTTTTTTATTTGACTTGGTTGCCATGTCAAACTTTAAAAAAAGCAGCCCTACCTCGTCATGATTCTGCACAGTGATTTTTAAAAAGCATAACAGCATGAATACTTCTGTAATATTTAAAATACACATACTACAGTTTAATAAGGTGAAATTAAAAATACAGACTGTCCTGCACTGCAACACCACAACGTTCTGAGATCTGATCTGCCTTTCTGCACCCCCTAACCATCTAAAATTCATGAAGTATTTCTGGAATTTTATTCTGATTCTGTCACATCAGTAATTTTTTATGGACAGAGAGTGCATTACTCTTTTTTTTACCTTCTGTTAACTGAGCAGTAGAAATAACTAAATAGAAATAACTCAGTAGAAATAACTCCAGATCACAGGCATCAGTTATCCCATATGAGTCCAGCAGAATTATGTCCACTGACTACGTTTATGAAAACATGAATTAGGAAATCTGAAAAACTAATCCTGTTTGAACAATCTGGGGTCTGTAGTAGCTCAGTGATTAAGATGTTGGCCTAGTGATTGGAAGGTCGTGAGTTCAAATCCCAGCACTGCCAAGCTGCCACTGCTGGGCCCTTGAGCAAGGCCCTTAACCTTCACTGCTCACTTGTATAAAATAAGATGTATGTAAGTTGCTCTGGATAAAGGCGTCTGCCAAATGACATGAATGTATATGTAAACAATAAACCACATTTCAGACTTTCATATTTGTCTGTAACATAATGCTAATCTTTCATCCTGGTTTTCTTTTTTATCTACATGTCTTGTTATTTAGTTCTCACACTGATTACACTGAAGTGAAGGTATTTTGGTACCTTGCCCCACCCATGTGTTCACATGATCTAAACATGTCAAACAGAATGGTATGAAGTGAGACTGTGGATGAACTGTACCAAGCCCAGCACTGTAGATTCACACAGCAAATCAGTGAGAGTCCTAGTGACATACATCTAGATGTGTTAAACACTTAGCAACTTGGCAACTTTAGTTTGAACCCAGACATTTTTCAAGTGTTGAAAAATATTGGAAGGTGTGACTGAGAGGTGGTTCTTGTTGCTGTTAAATTGACTGTTTAAACATTTAATAGCTCTGAATAGCTACTCTTGCTTTGAGTCCTGGGTTTCACCTGTGAAGACTGCATTTATTGTAAGAAGGATAAAGCAACATGAAGTCCACAGAGCTGTCTATGGGAGAAAAGCAAGCCATTTTGAAGCTGAGAAAAGAGGGGAAAACATCAGAGGCACAGAAGAAGCATCAGACATAACCAATAAAACCATGTGGAATGTCCTGAAAAAGAAGGAAACCACTGGTGTACTAACAACCAAACATGGAACAGATCAGCCAAAGAAAACCACAGCTGATGACAGAAATGTCGTGAGAGCTGTGAAGAAAACCCCCAAAAACAACAGTCTGTGACATCACCAACAACCTTCACAGGGCAGGGTGAAGGGCTCACAATCCAGTGTTTGAAGAAAACCTCAAGGTCAGAAATATGGAAGCCAGACTACAATATGCAAATCGCTCATCAGAAATAAGAATCAGAAGACCAGATTAGAATACAAAGACAAATCAAAAAAGTTCTGACACCAAGATGAACCTCTACTTCTACTCAGCCCTGATTTCAGGATTTCTTTAAATATTCAAATATTCTGGGCTTAATTTTTTTTCCATGATGGTGGACATATATATTGAGTTAAATAAAATCCCAGCTTTAAAGTTTACTCTCTACTCCATTTTCAGTGATACATCATAACCTGCTGACATGTTTATTCATAAAGCAGAATTTGTTTCATTAATAATTGGTGAATAATAATAATAATAATAATAATAATAATAATAATAATAATAATAATTGGTAAAACTTATCTGACTGATTTTATATATTTTCATAAACAAAACAACTCAAAGAGTTATCATTAAAAAATACTCATACACATACAGTCACTCCCTCTCTGTCTGTCCACCTCTCTCTCTCTCTCTCTCTCTCTCTCTCTGGTGCATGCTGGGAGTTTGGGTGGCGTGTGGAGTGTGAGCGCGCGTGTGTGTGGTGAGGGAGCGAACTTTTCTGGTTTTTCAACTTTTTTTTCTACTTTCTCTATGTTTTCTATAGCACTTGGAGAATAAAAAGCTTTCTACGTTAATTTCTAGTTTCATCTTTTATTTGTTTTGCGCTGCTGGTTAGGAAGGCTTAGTCCGCGTTTTTGAGGCCTCGTGGCGGGGTGAGGAGATGGCGTCCACCTCCGGCGGGGGTGCGGCCCCTCTCTCGCTCCG
>JAQQZU010000036.1:119309-129323 GCA_030068025.1 Parauchenoglanis punctatus | reverse complement strand
GATAAAGGTGTACAATTTCCAAGTTTGAACATTTGTTATGTTATCTATGTTCTGTTGTGAATAAAATATTGGCTCATATGTTTTGAAAGTCTTTTAGTTTTCATTTTATTCAACTTTAAAGAACGTCCCAACTTTTCTGGAATTCGGGTTGTACATCCAGATCTATAAAGTGGATGCATTTGCAGATTTGCATATCATAGAAGTGTCGACTCTTGTCCTTGGCAGTGGTATGCTCTCTCTGAATTCCCTTTGAGTTTGTAGTCATTTCTATTAATGTGTAATTTTTATAAGCCTCACAACAATTACAAAATCTGAAACAATGTGCATCTTAGGCATCTGTCAATATTGAACTATTTATTTTAATGGTCATTTTGTCTTTTGCTGTAATGGCCTGGATATCTTGTGGAATGGATCTGACAAATGGGTAAAACTTTTCAAGTTCAGAGTTCAGCAGCACATGTAATCAGATAAATATTATGTTTGTCTTGGATTAAAATGCAGGATTAAAGTTCATTACGCCAAACAGGGGCAAATTAACCAAAACAAAGGCAAGGCAAGTAATCATGAAACAGGAAAATAGTAAAGTGCTCAATAAACAGACTAAACTAAACTAAGCTAATATAAGGAAATAACAATAAGGATCACGGGATCAGTGCAGAGCCAGAAATCAAACTGAAATATCAAATAAATCATAACTGGCATATCAAAAGAGGAATACAAGGTTTGGAACTGACATTTACAGAATTTAACAGACTCTTATCCACAGCAACTTACAGAAGTCCTTTATGTCTCCATTAAAAACATATTTTCATTCTAGTATCCATAAGTCACAGTCTAAGAATGACAAGATAAATCAGATGCATTTTGCACATGAATTATCACAAGAAACACAAGTAGGTATGTTTTTACTTAGCTCAAGGTATAGTTTTAATAGGTGTGGCAGGGTTGGATTCTGGGAGCTTGGAATGAGGATAATAAAGGATACCAAGTGATGATCTGAAAACTGGAAAGGAACAACATTGATGTCTAATCTGAAAAACATGAGGTAAAGATCAGTTCCAGAACATTTTCTTACTCATGGGGCACTGGGGCTGATCTAAAGGATGTCTCCAAGGAGAGAGTAAGATTCCATTAGAAAACAAGACAGCCTTGAGAGTGTCCAGCTCTTCAATTAAGTTTCATATGGAGCCTGACAGGCAACAATGACAATAATATCAAGATTAATGACAGTGTCAGCAATTTTAGCATGGTATTCATTGTATGAGCTGTTGAGATAAGACATTGTAAGAGGTGTAATGCACCATCTTGTTGTGAGAAAGCATAGGCAGGGGACAGAGCAGCTGGTGTAGCAAAGTTCACCATAGTGATTCAGGTCTCAGTTAGTGCCAGAAAGAAGAGTGTTAAGCTAAAGCTGAGATGAAGTCAGCAGTCTGAACAAATCACAAATCACAGTTCCAGAACATACTGCCATCACTGTTTTGGACTGAGATAGCAGTGTAGAGTAGATGAGGTCACTGGTAGAATGGCCTCTATTGTTATGGAGGATGTTCTTGTGTAAGGATAGCTCAAGTAAGGTGGGATTTGCAAATTACCACTAAAGGCAAAAGCAATACCACCAATGGCAAAGGCCATTACTATTCTGATCCAAGATGGCGTTGTGGCAGTAGCACGCAGTGGCCACTCCAGATCCAAATAGTGCTATTTTGTGCTATTTTGTTTCTTTGTGTGACTCCTACGGCATATGGACACCAAAACAAACAGTGTTCATGTCTACCAACACCATACACTTCTACAATATAAGGACCAGCCAAAAACTGACCTGCCGGATGATCTGCTGGAGATGCTACGAGTCATCGGGTTGCTATGGAAACCTCCAGGCCTCTAGTCCTCGGCATCGCGTGATGCCAGCGGGCAGTGGAGGGTCCGCTGTAAGCAGTGTGCAAGGAAGTGGAAGCATAGCAAACAGGCAGGGTCCATGCTGGGCTAAGAGCTAATCCCAGTCAGTCGGCTCTTCTGTCCATTCTGCTCTTCAAAGTCTGCTCTCTGGACAATAAACTGGACTACATCCAACTTCAGAGGACTACCCAGTGTGAGTTTAGAGATTGCTGTGTCTTTGTTTTCACAGAGACATGGCTCAGCGACAGATTTACGGAAACAGCCATTCAGCTATATGGACTCACTGTGTTTCGTGCAGACAGCAAAGCAGCTCTGTGTGGTAAGGCTCACGGTGGTGGCTTGTGTGTTTACATCAACACGGAATGGTGCAAGAATTCTGTGCTAGTTTCTAGTTACTGCTCATCGCATGTGGAGTTTGCGACTGTTAGATGCAGACCATTTTATTTACCACAGGAATTCACCAACATGCTCATTGTCTGAGTGTTCATTCCCCCCATCACTAATGCCAAAGCAGCACTCTGTGAGCTGTACAGGGCTATTAGCAATCTGCAGAATGCACACCCTGATGGACTGTTTATTGTCACCGGACATTTCAACAATGCAAATCACAAGTCAGTGCTCCTGAAACTCCATCAGTATGTGGACTTTGCAATGAGAGGGACAAACGTGCTGGAGCTTGTTTACACAAACATTCCTGTCACGTGCCGAGCAGAGCGCCGCCCCCACCAGAGCTACTCAGACCACATCTCTGTTATTCTAATGCCAGCATACTGACTGCTTGTCAGATGCAGCAAACTGGTTCTGAAGCAGGTGAGAACCTTGCCAGCAGGAGCCATCTCTGTTCTTCAGGACTGTTTTGAGCACACTGACTGGCATATGTTCAGAGAGATTGCAACCAATGGCGACAACACCATCTTGGAGGAGTACACGTCATCAGTGACCAGATCAGCAAGTGCGTAGATGAAGTTACTGTCTCCAATACCATCACTACACGCTCCAACCAGAAGCTGTGGATGACTGCAGAGGTGTGTGAGCTGCTGAGGACCTGTGACTCCACCTTCAGAGGAGGTGACAAGGCGGTCCTAAGAACAGCAAGGGCCAACAGAGCAGCAAAGCGTGCACTAGGCCAGAGAATCCACAGCCACTTTCAGGACAGCGGCAACATGTGGTGTATGTGGTGGTGTATCCAGGCCCTCAATGACTACAGGACAACACCTCCCTGTGATAGTGATGCCTTGCTACTGTCATTCCTTGACGCACAGAATGATGTAACAGTGAGAAAGACCACCCCTTTTCACAATGACCCGGTGCTGCGTCTGACCACAGCTGATGTGAGGAAAACTCTTCACAGAGTTAACCCACGGAAGGCTGCTGGACCAGATAACATCCCTGGGAGAGTGCTCAGGGATTGCACAGACCACATGGCAGATGTTCTCACTGACATCTTCAAGATCTCCATGAGAACTGCTGTTGTTCTGAAGAGCTTCAAAGCCAGCACCATCATTCCTGTGCCAAATAAGTCCTCAGTGTCCTGACTCAATGACTATTGTCCCGTTCCACTCACATCCATCGCAATGAAGTGCTTCGAGAGGCTCGTCATGAGGCACATCAAGACCCTGCTTTCTCCCTCACTGGACCCCCTGCAGTTCACATATTGCCCCAACCAATCTACAGAGGACACCATTGCCACCAGCCTACATCTGGCCCTCACACATCTGGACAATAAGGACACCTATGTACGAATGCTGTTCATAGGCTTCTTTTCAGCATTCAACACAACCTTTCCTCAGAACCTGATTGGGAGGCTGAGCCTGCAGGGCCTGAACACCTCTCTCTGCAACTGAATCCTAGACTTCCTGACTGAGAGACCTCAGTCCGTCCAGACTGGGAACAGTATCTCCAGCACCACCATACTGAGCAATGTGGCCCCCCAGGGCTGTGTGATCAGTCTACTACTGTTCAATCTGCTGATTCACGAGCAATGTACAGCACAAACCACATCATAAAATTCACAGATGACACGACTGAAGAAGAAATCATAACAATATAGCCTGATGTTATTGTTGCCTGTTGTTGCAGTTTATTATGATGCCATGAAATAGCACAAACTTCTGTTTACACAGAGGAGGTCATTTGCGCGGTCCTTCAATGTGGCCCAGGACACATTCACATACACACTGCTAAAAGAATGTGGTCATATACAGTGACCATGAATGTGGTCAGAGTGATCAGATCTTAATGGGTCTTTGGGACACATTTGACTCCCTTCACACCTGTACTTAGAGCTGACCACTAGTGACATGATCACCCAGGACAATTTAGCCCTAACAATTAAACCTAACCTTAAGGCAAGATATACAGATGGTGTGAACAGGGCCTTAGAATTGGTCATGAAATGTGGTTGTGGTTGTGGATTCTGTGTGGCTCCAACTTTCAGCACCTTTATCATATTGATGTCTTTATCATGCAGGCTTAACATAATTCAGTCTGTTGTATTTTTTTTTTCAGTTTTGTTTTGGATTTGTTTGAAGTGACCTGTGACAACAACATTAAACATTGACAAAAACATGTAAGAAATATATCAGTTTTTTAAGACTGTGCTGGAAGTTGGAATAAATACTGAAGGATCTTTATTGGTGTTGTGGTAAATCATTGTGTCAACACAGACACATTCATTTCTGGCCATGATATTAGAGCTTTTTTCCAAAGAATATTTTCGGTGAAAATTAAGATCATCTTACTGGAGAGTATGAAGAACTGAATGTACAAAATACTGTCATGTTAAGATGAGATAAAATTAAATTAAGGATTCCTGTTATTGTAAACATGCAAATAAACTCTGCTGAAGAAAAACTGCTTCTATTTTCCTTCTACATACATCTGTCTATCTCTCTCTCCGTATCTCTCTCCTGGTTAATTACAGCCTGCTAGAGAGGAGGTGTTAACACACGCTAACATCTTGTCAGTTAAACCACAGCTAATGAGTTTACATCCTCCAATTATGTCATTCATTTAGTCCATGATAAAACTCCACGTTAAAGTGTGGTTCTCCTCCCACCTTGTCTCTCTCTCTCTCTGTTCCCTCAGTCCTCATCTCATTATCCTTTTCCTCCTTGCTTTCCTCCTTGCTCTATTTCCTACGTTTTTGTTGGCCTTTAAACAGAGCAGCCTAAAGGTCGAACCTGTACAAAACCCAAGACGAATGTCAGTATGGCTTTGTGAAGAGACTTAGTAAAGGACAGCCTCTGTCTCACACACACACACACACACACACACACACACACATAAGCTGGATGCATATTACATTCACATCACTGTTGAAATTGCAGATGTAGCATCATTTCTTATCAGACTGGTGTCTGTACATGTTCACCTGAAACACCAATTAGCCTTCAGAGACAGAGACTGGAAGAGAAAGAATTAAATTCAGGGGAATATTTGCACTTAACATGTACTTTTCATTGCAGGAAACTTTCAAGATCTGCAGCAGTGTTCCCACCAGAGATGCTTTTGCCTATAACTCCACCTATTAGGAGCAGAGCTTGTTGTGTTGAACATTGCTGATTGGTTAAACCATTGACTCCAAATTCACTCAGAATGAAAGTGTAAGGGGTTTATGTTTTGTTTAAATGTACATTTCTATAAAAACAGAAATGTAGATATGCAGCGTTAGTGTTCAGATGAGACAGACCTGAGAGAAAATCTCTCAAAGCTCTTCTTATGGACTGTAATAAAAAATACAGTGTATACATATACATAATTTTGTGTTTAAAAATGTTCTGTAAGATTTAAGACCAAAAGCATTAATGTATACACATGAATATTTACGCATGAAGAGCTTATGCATGAAGTGAGTGAAATTTTTATTTCAATATCAGTAGATTTCACTGTGTTAATGTAGCAATGGAGCTCTCTCTCTCTCTCTCTCGCTCTCTCTCCTTCCCCCTCTCTCTATATTCCCAGTTCTCCAAAGCAGCACATTCAGAAGCTGCAGTATTTTATAACAGGCAGAATCTCTCTCCCCTGTTGATGCACATCAGTTCTTTGGTGGATAATGAACCTGATCTGTTTCTTCTTTTTCTTTTTCTCTCCATCCTTCAGTTATGTTCTTTCTGTTTGTGATGTTTGGAGAGAACGAAGTTGTTTACCAGCCTGGTGTCTTGCTTTAGACTCATCCTCTGGTCCTTCCTTTCTTCCTCCCACCAGTGTGTGTGTGTGTGTGTGTGTGTGTGAGAGAGAATGTGTGAACATGTTTTTATAATTTGATAAGGACCAAATGTCCCCACGATGATCGGAATATCTGACTGTTTTGACCTTGTGGAGACATTTGGTTGGTCCATATGAGGAAAACTTCAGCTTCAAAACAAACTAAAAGATCTGAAAGTTTTCCTTTTGGCTACTAAAGTTAAGAGTTAGATTTATGTGTAGCATAACATTAATAAGCTGCCTTTAATATTTATTCCAATTATGTCAATGAAAGGTCCTCACAAGGATAGTAAGACAAGTGTGTGTGTGTGTGTGTGTGTGTGTGTGTGTGTGTGTGTGTGTGTGTGTGCAGGCATGCCTGTGCGTGCATGTGTGTGTGAAAGAGACAGAAAGAGAGAGAGAGAGACTGAGACAGAGAAAGAATGTGTGTCTCAACATCAATGTCAGAGTCAGAATAGCTAAATGGACTCTACATTCTCAGCTCATGGCGGGGGCTGAGTATAATCAAGAAAAAACTCCACAATCAGACACCACATCAGGAAGAGTTGCAGTGCTTTCCCAACAATTATCCTTTTAAACTTAAAACCCATACAGGACCTGGGAACACAATGTATACACTTATTTATACCTATACACAAGTATACTGTACTGTATATACAGAGTGGGCCAAAAGTAGGTATACACTACTTATAAGGTCATATATAGTCTCTTAGTGCTCAAAATGGCATCTATCAATGTTGCAACATTCCTGGAACCTGGAACAGACACTGTGACACAAATCCAGTTAACATCAGTGTCCATTAATGCTTGTGAGATGAACTCCTTTAATTCATCCACTATGTGGGGCTTCCTCTCAAAAACCCTCTCCTTTACTATGTCCCAAAAAATTATTTTCAGTACCTATAAAATAAAAATTTTAAAAAAATGAATAAATAGAAAATAAAATAAAAATACAATGATCCAATCAGTACTGTATGCCTACTTATATAAACACACAAACTTAAAAAGCACTGCTCTACATCTCTGTTGTTCACAGGGGAGGATTTTTACACAAAGCCATATGGTCATTAGTTAAACCGTAACTCCCGAGCGTAACGCTGTTGCACGGCTCCATGTCAATATCAAAACCTTTTCAATTCAGTTCTGTCTCTTGGGTGCAGTGCAACATGATTGACAGCTGAACTGCAAATTTGCAAAAAAACATATGAACGTTCATACACATACACACACACACACATGGCTGTCTGCAACACGTGAATGTGTAAACTAAACTAAAATGTGCAGGAAAGAACAAATATATATGATGACATGGCATTACTGTTACCGCCCTAAAGTAGATTATTTTCCCAAGAGTTTTATTCCCTTATAGCACAACAATTTGCCAACAATTACAATTTATATTTATTAATGGATGACACATCATACAATACTTTTATCTGTTTGTTTACTTTGAAACAAGTCAGTTCCTGTTGTCACTTATGTTATAGAAGCTATAAACTGTCCTCCCCTCACCAGACTCTCTTTTTTCTCTATCAAAAAATAGCAGCTTGTCATGTTACTGAGCAATTGCAAAACGTAAACTGCTCTGTCCTGAAGATGTTGGAAAACTTACAGTTACAGCTTTACCTCTGACAACTGAGACTCCTTCTACAGACGTAAATGAACTTCTCCTCACAGTCTCTGTGGATGACTGTAGAGAGCTGAGGGGGCGGGAACAAATAAAAAACTCAACAGATGAGTAGGTGGGGCCAAATTATCAACTTCAGAGGGCTGAAGAGGGTGGGGCCAAGTAGATAAATTCAGATAGGTAAACGCTGCATCAAGTGGATTAAACAAGAAAGCCAAAAAGACGATTTGCTTGACTCCAGGGCACTGGGGGAGGGGCCTAGTAGATGCTGGTTGAGTGCAGCGAAAGAAAAGGCCAAGTGGATGACAATGACCCTTTTCCATTGCATGGGCAAAACAATCCGAACATAATATTTGTGGAGTGAGGACACAACCCCCGATCGCTAGCACTGTGCCTTCACCACTAAACTCTATATAGAAGTTACTATAGCATGGTATATAGCTTTTTATGCCGTTACCCTTGTGCGACATGCTGACAGTTTGAATGCTGCTTTTTTTTGGCGTTTTTGAAATAAAATTCATTAGAAAGAAATTGTGGCAACTTTGGCTTACTATGATAACATTTCGTGGGCACACACACAAACACACGCAAGCAGTAAAACAAACACACATACAATCAAGAAGTATAATGAATAAATATAAAACTATTTAAAAATGTTGGGTCTGTTCAGGGCGCACCATCCCACACAGAGATGATGCAGTGAAAGTGACGATTCTCTCTGACCAATCAGTCTGCAGAGTTTTTATGTCACCTTTTGGAGGAGGTGGTACCAAAAATAGTACGGGGTTCCAGGTACCATCCACGACTCAGGCCTAATGGAAAAGCAAAAAAGGCGAGTCAATTTGAAGCGATGCCATGCAGTGGAATAAGGCCATAAGGAAGTCCATGTATAATTCCAGAGAGCTGAAGGGGTGGGGCTAAGCAGGTATATTCTATCTGCCTGTCCATAACAAGGAAACAAGATATACTACATCTCCATTTCTCAGGTTTATCTGTTAAAATCTGTAAATCATTTCCTCTTTTCTGCAGTATTATAAAACACCAGGGAGAAAACACAATAGTGTTGACATACATATTTACATACACACATATACACATTTACATTCACATTTACAGCATTTTACAGATGCCCTTATCCAGAGCAACTTACATAAATGGTTTGAAGTCTCTATCAGTAAATATATTGAGATACTGGGTCACTAGGACATGGGCTAAGAATACTATCACACTAGAACAGTTGGCAGTAATACAGAAAGGTTTTTTTTGTGGAGAAGTGAAGAATAAATGCTAGTCCAAATACTTCCAAAAGAGGTAGTTCTTTATTCATCGTTTTAAGACACCCAGTGACTCAGCTGTTCAGACATCCAGGGGAAGTTCATTCCATCACCTCGGTGCCAAAACAGAAAAGAGTTTAGATGAATGTCTTCCCTGTACCTTGAGAGATGGTGGAACATTTCGAGCAGTGCTGGAGGATCGGAGGGAGCGTGGTGCAGTGCGGGGTGTGATAAGTGCTTTGAGGTAGGAGGGTGCTGATCCATTTTTGGCTTTGTAGGCAAGCATCAGTGTTTTGAATCTGATGTGGCCAGCTACAGTAGTCTAGTCTTAAGATGACAAGCGGCTAGTCCTAGCGACTGAACAAGTACCTGAGAGCCCTGTGTGGAAAGACATAGACGGATCATTCTGATGTTGAAGAGGAGAAGTCGGCATGAGCGAGAAAGATCAGCAATATGAGAGGAAAAAGAGAGGTGATTGTCCATAGTTACTCCAAGGTTATGTGCTGTAACCGAAGGAGAGATCAAAGAGTTGTCCAGAGAGATCACAAGATCCTGATGTGGGGATGAATCAGCTGGAATGAATAGCAGTTCAGTTTTGCTGGGGTTGAGTTTCAACTGATGAGCTCCCATCCATGATGAGATGTCTGCCAGACATGCATAAATCCGAGCAGAAACATTGGTGTCTGAGGGAGGAAAAGAGAGGATTAGTTGAGTGTCATCTGCATAGCAGCGGTATGAGAACCCATGTGAGGATATTACTTCACCAAGAGATCTAGTATAGATGGAAAACAGGAGAGGACCAAGAACCAATCCCTGTGAACACCAGTGGAGAGCCTCCATGGAGTAGATGTGGATCTCTTCCATGTCACCTGATATGACCTGCCTTCTAGGTAGGAACCAAGCCATTGCCATGCTGAGCCATGAATTCCAGGACTCCTAAGGATGGACAACAGAGTCTTGTGGTTGACTGTGTCAAATGCTGCTGAAAGGTCGAGGAGGATGAGGACTGAT
>JAQQZU010000036.1:94317-105392 GCA_030068025.1 Parauchenoglanis punctatus | reverse complement strand
TTCTAATTTGCGAGTGGTCTGTTTTAGGGAGCGCGTGTCATCATTATACCAGGGTGCTAATTTTTTCTCTCTAATTATTTTCCTTTTAAGTGGGGCTAATTTATTTAGTGTATAGCGAAATGTTGACTCTAACTAAGCATTTAGTCGCCTGATCGAGTGCTGTGGAGTCCGATGATGACGCAGTTGGAGTTGATAGTTCAGGGAGATCATTGATAAAACTCTGTGCAGTAGCTGACGTGAATGTTCGTTTGTCGATAGTGTGGCAAGGTGCATATATTATAACTAAGACACAATGCACATATGCAACATATGCACCTGTGTGACAGTGGAGATGATGAAGTATTAGATTAATGAATGTAAACCCACGTGTAAAGTGTAAATCTTATGTTAAAGCTTTAAATTCAGGGACTAATAAAGTACTCTATCTATCTATCTATCTATCTATCTATCTATTTAGGATATTCAGTCCAGCGGCGCCCTCTAGCGGTGACATGCTGTCAGTGTGTCATGAAAGTTCTAGACTAACGCTGTGCTTTCATCCAAAAATAATAAAATATTTATTTTAAATTAACAGAGTGGGTTTTTTTTCCCCTCGTGTACAATACTCATAACGCATACAAACAGCTGTAAATAAATCTAAACCAAAAATCTGTGTAGGACTTTTTAGGAGTTTTGTGCACCATTCCGCCTCAGGAAAACGATTTAGCTTATTAAAATAGTTTAAAAATTAACCAGAGCCACGTTAATAAAAATGTGCCGCATCCTTTGTATATATGTATGTATATATTTATATATTTTTATGAGAGAGGGGGATGGGAGTCTAGACTCAGGGGTGCTGCTTGTTCCGCCTTGTTGGCTCAAACACAGCCGGGGAGAACGGAACCTCGAAACCCAAATTTGAGCCAAAATGGACGCCGTTTCTCGTTTGAGCTAAAGGAAATACCGCAGCTGTGCAGCAGAGGGCGCTCCGCCTCACACGTCTGGCTGGAGACAAAGATGGCGGTGCGGAAGAAAGACGGCGGGCCGAATGTGAAATATTTCGAAGCCTCTGATACCGTGTCTCAGTTCGACAATGTGCGCGTGTGGCTGGGGAAGAATTATAAAAAGGTACCCACGGTTTATTTGCATGTGAACGGCAGCTGTAGGTGAAGTTTTAAGGTGATGAAGTGGTGATGATGAGGAGAGACAGAGACATGGAGTCAGAAATCTAACTGTTTAAATCCTCTAACCGCAATCAAACAATAGAAGATGCAGGATTAGCCTGTGGATAATAAAGCTTTTTATTCAGATAAAACATTTTAAACAGGGAATTTAACACAGCACCTAAATAGATCAGACATGTTTAATGTTATTTGATGCAGGAGCACGACGCGTTTTTTCTTTATCCGGGGGGAAAAAACTAAATGTGGTTTAGTGCGACACACACACACACACACACACACAGAGAGAGACACAACCATTCACACATCCAGATGTGCATCCGGTTTGATTCATGGTATATTGCATCTATTTATTAATCAGCTTCTGCACATCTCTAAATAATTAGTGAATGCATTTTTTGTAACCAGTCCAGTTTGCCCCTCCCCTCTCACCATCATCACCAACATCATCATCATAAACCATAACCATGATCTACCTGTCACGGTAACAAAGAAAAACTATAAGGTTCACAATAGTTTTATTACTATCAATTGTTATATTGTGATAATTGTGGTTAGTGCAGGTTAAATTAGCAGCGGGGTGTGTAAACTTTTGAAAATAAATCACAATACCCCCATAATATCTATTAAATATTAGGCAAATGATAAGCATTATAAACCTACTACATGTTCATAAGGTTATAATGACTGTATAATAACTATAAGAATAATAACAGTTGTTATTACTGGTCACTGGATACGCAATATTGTGCATAAGTATTCACCCCCTTGCCTTTCCTTCTTCCAGAGTGTATAGAGTTACAACCTAGAACTCAACTTAACTGTGATTTTGTGATGAATCTACAAAAAAAATACTGCTCATCCCCCCTGAGAATACTATCCCCACTGTGAAGCATGCTGATGGCAGCATCATGTTTAGAATGACCCTCGGAACACCTCGTGCCGTGGTTTTCCCATGTTATGTACAATGTTTAATAACAAATCTAATGTCCTTTGCAGGCATTTTTTAATAATCATACGCTGACTGATGTTTTTATAGAAATTTGTCCCGGACTCGTTTTGATTCCTCCTCAGTCTTGACGCTGTGTGTTTAGGTTCTCTAACACTCTGGGTTTTTTCAGAAACTGGTGTATTTATATAGAGTTCACATGACCACCACACACAGCTCATTATGGGACTTATGATGGAACCTGAACCAGAACTCATTAAGGGGTTTCACCATGACAGGTTTGCATACTTATGCAGTCATAACTAGTACAGTTTTTGATTTGTTAATAATTTTGCAAAGTATATTGATTTCCCCCATTTTAGTATTATGGGATGTTGTGTGTAAATTCATGGCGTAAAATCCCAGTTATGTCCATTTCACTTCCAGTGTAACACAGTTCAGGATGCGAATGAACTTATGCACGGTGCTCTACAGACATCACAAATGCCTGAGGTTCACAATTGACTTCTTCCCCCACAGGGTTCCTCAGGGGTTCTTTGTGTTCTCCAGTCACATTGTCAACCCTAACTAAAATTAAACAAGTTTATATGGGTGTTCACATTAAATTAACTAACACAATAATTAATTAGTTGTTAGTTGGTTAAATCTATAACACATACAGTTTACAGCATACAGTTTACTGCTTTCATAAAGCAAATACATCATAAACTCATCATGAATGTTAGCGGACTAGCTTGTTGTTAACAAAACACATGCTTTCTTGGAGACATCCATGTTTTTCCCCATTTCGTAGCTCAACAATTCTTAATACTTTCCTTTTATGTAATTGTTCTTTAAAAAACAGTTACCTACACATGAGACAATTCTATAATGCATACATAAACTCCTGAGTGGTGGAACAGAAACGTGTTCCCCTATCGCTTGGAGCTCACAGGTTTGAATCCATCGGGAAATCAATGCAACAGACTTGTTCATGTTTTCTGAGTGGGAGGGGCATACTGTTTCTGCTCAGTCAATCACAGGGACAGTAGCCAATCATAGGAATCTGTGAGATCAGGTATGTAGAAGAAGGCAGGTAGTCCTTTCCTCAGAGTGTGTTACACAGCCATGTGATGCAGCAGTTTGAAAACATGCTGCTGGCTTCAGGCGTCTCATCTTGAGGACTGAAACTGAACTGAAAGATTGGAAAAAAGATCCTCCACTAGGGGGCAAAATAGCACAATAAACTCAGCCACTAACAAAATATGCAAATGATGTAATTCTTCACTAACGACAAAAAACATTTCCGGTTAATACACAACAGTGCATTTATTAGTAAAGTAGTAAAGCTGTAGTAATATCACATCCTGTTCAATCCACTGTTACTGTAGTTAACTAATCAGTGTGATTATTTATAATCTCCTGACAATTTGTGTGTGTGTGTGTGTGTGTGTGTGTGTGTGTGTGTGTGTGTGTGCAGTATATCCAGGCGGAGCCTCCCACTAATAAATCTTTGTCCAGTTTGGTGGTTCAGCTGCTACAGTTTCAGGAGGAGGTTTTCGGTCGACACGTGAGCAATCCTCCTCTCACTAAACTACCGGTAAATACACACACACTACACACACACACGCCCACCCTCCTCTCACCAAACTACCAGCACACACACACACACACACACACACACACAGAGTAGTACTCACTGTAACTGTATGTTTATCAGATGAAGTGTTTTGTGGACTTTAAGGCGGGAGGAGCTCTGTGTCACATCCTTGCTGCTGCTTACAAGTTCAAGAGTGACCAAGGATGGTGAGATGTTCCTCACATGTTCCTCACACAGTTCGCATACAGTTCTCACATGGTTCCTGTTACCTCTGTGCCAGTCAGTGTGGAAGTATATTAATTATCTGTGTGTGTTTCAGGAGGAGGTTTGATTTCCAGAATCCTTCTAGAATGGACCGGAATGTCGAGATGTTTATGACCATAGAAAAGTCTCTGGTACAGGTTAGATTATGTTCTTCAGCACTGCACATACAAAAACAACACCCAAACAGGTACTAATGAAACCTCTGAGGTTCTGGTTTATTTCACACCAACCTGAATGACGACTGCAGTGGTTACTGTGACAACAGTAAAAAACAACTGCATCATCATCATAGCACCAGGTGGAACTACATTAAAACATCTTCTTATGACATTTACTAAATCTGTGTGCGTGTGTGCATGCAGAATAACTGTCTGACTCGGCCTGTGATCTACCTGAGCTCAGAGATCGAACCCAAACTTCTGGGAAAACTGAAGGATATCATTAAACGACACCAGGTATCTCCGTAACGGAGTGTGTGTGTGTTAATAATATACATTTGTGTTTTTATTGTTGTAACTGTGTGTGTGTGTATGTGTGTTTCAGGGCTCAGTAAGTGATGATAAACAGGCCAGTTCACATGTGGTGGTTCCGATCCCCGCCAGTCTGGAGGAGGGTGAGACAGTCACACATCACTCACCGTCATCACTCACACAACAATACACACTCATTAACCTCTCAATAACCCCAACACCTCTGTGTGTGTGTGTGCGTGTGTATGTGTGTGTACAGAAGAGTGGGTTCGTCCCGTGATGAAGAGAGATAAACAGGTGCTGCTGCACTGGGGTTACTGGCCCGACAGGTATGAAATAAGAAATATGAAATATTTTATTAATTCCATGGGAAACTTGAGTGTCACAACAGCACCATCCAGCTCAAATCAAAGATAATAATATAATAAAATGAAATAAAATAAATAGAAATGTTGCATGTGTCAATTCCGCATTGTGCAGTGATTATATAAGTATCATATAGTGACACTGGATTGGTGATGTAGATAAAAATGTATTATGTATTGTGCAATGTTTATGTAGATAGGTTATAATGAAATATGCTAAAAAAAATAGAGCAATAGTAAAATTATTATTATTTATAGTGTGTAATGTGGGTGGCACGGTGGTGTAGTGGTTAGCACTGTCACCTCACAGCAAGAAGGTCCCAGATTCGATCCCTGATTCGATCCCTGGATCACTCAGGGTGCCTTTCGTGCATGCGTGGTTTTCCTCCGGGGACTCCGGTTTCCTCCCATGAATTAGGGTAATTGGCTATTCTAAATTGCCCATAGGTGTGCTTGTGTGTGTGATTGGTTCCAGCCACTAGGGGGCACAGTTAATGCTTCGTGGTGCCGGTCCCAAGCACGAAGGTTGTGTCAGGAAGGGCATCCGGCGGAAAACCTTAGCCAAATCGATGTGTGGATGACAGACGATCTGCTGTGGTGACCCTGAACAGGGAGTAAGCTGAAAGAAGAAGATAGTTTGTAATTGTAAACACTGTTTGAGTCATACATTATGTGTAATGCTAATAATAACTGTATAGTGCAACTCAACCAGGTATCTGTGAGAATAGATGGAAAATTGTTATTGTACATGAAGTGATCATGTATGAAGGGGAACAGCACGGGGCATCAAGCGTCAGTCTAACCCCATGTTGTGGCAGAGAGAGGGGAGGAGGTGTAAAGTTTGATGGCTGATGGCAGCCAGCAGAAACAGTGGAACATTTGGGGTAGATCAGCCTGCTGCTGAAGGTGCTCTTCTGCATAACAAGCTCATCATGAAGGAGATGGGAGGTGTTGTTCAAGATGCTCAAAAGCTTGTTAAACATCCTCCTCTCCTGCATCACCCCAGTAAGTCCAGCTCAGTTCCACTTCCCATGGCAGAGCTGGCTTTCTTAATAAGCATGTTCAGCTTGTTAGGATCCCCATATTTAGACTCAGTTAGAACCTCTCAGTCTGTAGCCTCGAAACATCCCCTCAGAGCCTCAGTTGCATCCTGTGACCATCTCTTGACTGTCTTGTTGGTTGCAGGTTGCCACTGGACTAGAGACTTATTCTGGGATGAGAAGTGGGCCAGGTTGTGATCCGATCTACCAAATAGGGGGAGGGCTGTGGAGCTGTATGTGTCCTTAATATTGGCATACAGTAAATCTAGGGTTTTATTAGTGGACAATCAACAAACTGTCAAACTGGATGAAGTTTGTCATGGTGGAAGGGAGAGTCATGTGGTCCCCAGATATCGTGATGAAATTTACGGTGCTGTGACGAGAGCTTCACTGTGACCAAGAGTATGACGTTACACGCTGTGGTCATGTGACTGCTGGTTAATTCTGTATATGTTGGATTCTGGATTATGATTGGTCATATAGTGTTTATTAGTTTTCTATAACAGCAGCTCTGACAGTAGTGCAGCTGCAAATCACAAGTTTATATTAATGCACTTGTTCTAATAACATTATAATTTCTATAACAACTCGTTCACAGGAACAGACGCGCCACATAACCAGATGAAAAATGTGTGTAATTGTTGATATGGTGAAGTTTTCTGTTTCTGTAACATGTATGGAAGGAGTCTCCAGTGTCAGCACTTTGTAACTTTTAAGTGAACAAGTGTTTATGGCCATTATAACATAAGTGACAACAGGAACTAACTTGCTTCACAAATATTAAATTCAACTGTAAATGGCTTAAACAGTATGATGCCATTTTTTATTTATCAAAATATTGTAATTATTGGTAAATTACTTTGTATATGGGGAATAAAACAAGGTAAATTTATTGTCATCAACAACTGTGTAGAAGTACATAGTGAGAGGAGATAGCATTCTCCATGATCACGGTGCCCACAAAACATCACCTGGGGACATGCTGTTATAGGAAAATAATCCACTTCAGGGAGATACCAGTAACTCCATTACACCACTACATGATTGACAGGTCTGATGCTAAATAAAAGCTAGTGTGAACTCATCAGTTTGCTCACAATTCATTTAGTGAACCGGATGTGTGCTTTCTAGGAAATGTTTAGATGAAAATTTGATAAGATACCATAAGATAGAGCTTTAAGATGTCATCTTCACCCAGTTCTTGTATGTGAGTGTGTGTGTGTTACAGTCCTGCCTAAAATTTTGTTCTAAGCTCTAATCTTCTGGATCTTTTATTATTTTAAATCTAATTTTAATTGAGAAACAACTCATGACACCAGTTTTAAATACTCAACTTTTCCAGTTACTTGTTGGCTAACAGACGAGTGTCTGAAGAAAGCCTCAGTTATTGAAGGTCTTCCATGTAAAGTTGTGTGTTTGTGTATAGTTATGATACATGGATCTCAGCCAGTGAAGTGGAGGCTGTAGTGGAGGATCCACCCAGTGCAGAGAAACCCAGGAAGGTATCAACTCTCTGAAACACCTGTCTCTCTCTCTCTCTCTCTCTCTGTCTCTCTCTCTCTCTCTCTCACCCTCTGCCTCTCTCTCTGGGACTCTCTCTGTCTCCCCCTCACTTATGTGTTCTGATGGCTGTGTGTGTGTGTGTTTGCAGGTTCATGCTAAGTGGATTCTGGATCTGGATCAGTATAACGAGTGGATGAATGAGGAAGACTATGAGGTGGGTGAAGGAGGCATGAGGAGGAAAAGGATCTCGGCTAAGACTCTGACAGATGAAGTGAGCACTCCGGACGAGAGGAGAGATAAAAAACCCACCAACGCCAAGAAACGCAAACGCTCCCCCTCTCCCTCCCCAACTCCGCCCCCTCAGGAGAGCAAGAAGAAGAACACCAAAAAAGGGTAAAAGAGAGAGAGACAAAGCAAGAGTGACAGAAGCCAACACACACACACACACACACACACAAAACACACACACACACACACATAGACACAGCACCCTGTGACACAGAGAGATGTGATATAACTTATATTTTCCCCTGTTGGTGAAAAGCAGAAAAGGCAAAAGTTGTAGTGTGTGTATAAGTTACCCACCTGTGTGTGTGCGTGTCCATGTGTGTGTGTGTGTGTGTGTGTAAAGGCCCACCACCCCCTACAATAAGTCGAAGCGAGGTCAGAGGGAGGAGGAACAGGAGGATTTGACTAAAGACCTGGACGAGCCGTCACCTGTACCTGCATCAGAGGAGTCACTCAATAAAACAGGTGACACACACACACACACACACACACACATACACTTTTAATAGTAATCTGATTTTTACACTTAGTAAATGCTTTCTTGTGGAACTGTGTATAATCCTACAGATATTCAGACCACGCCTCCTTAATCCAATAAATTCTTAGAATACAAGAGCAGTCATGAGGTTCACCTTTACTTCCTAAATTAAATCACATGCTTGATAAAGTATAGCTTATTCTCCTCACAATCTATTTTTCTCTCTGTCTTTCTGTGTGTGTGTGTGTGTGTGTGTGTGTGTGTGTGTGTGTGTGTGTGTAGTGATTAAAAAGGACTCGGACTCGACTCCAGTGAAGGGAGGGACTGATGGAGGTGAGTAGATGTGCAGGGTAGTGTGTTTATTCAGTTACAGATGTGTATAGTACTCATGTTATGTGTATAGTACTCATGTTTTATAGTACTCTTTTCTCTGTGTGTGTGTGTTGTAGATGAACAGGAGGATGAGGCAATGGAGACGGTGGGAAAGGTAGTACCTGATTTACTGAACTATTCACTCAGATTAATACTAACATAATAAAACTGTCAGAAGTAATGGCATTGTTCTCGTATCTTATTCGAATGTATATGTAAATGTTTCAGCTCTCATGTAAACGACCTTCATGTCACTTAAGTGTGTCATTTACAGAATATGTAATTTTCACATATTTAAGTATATATGATATGAAATGTATGACAAGAATTCAGTTTTGGACCAGCATTATGCTTTTCTTTCTCCAACTTACATTTACATTTTGGTAAAAAAGAAACTGTTCATATGTTACTAAACAGTCCATATTTATTATACTACCATATATCACTCTTCCTACAGCAAAGACAACCATCTGTTCTGCTTTCACTTATGAGATGTGCGTGTTCTTGTGTGTGTGTCCTCTGTAGGAGGAGGATGAAGGTTCTGCCAGTGTGAAGGGAGAGCCAGTGAAAGGTTCTGATCTGCATGAGGATAACGTGACGGAACAGACACACCACATCATTATTCCCAGCTACGCTGCCTGGTTCGACTACAACAGGTACCTAATCAACTACAACATACTCTGTTAACTGTAACTCATAACTCATAAACTGTTTATTTCATGTCTTTCAGGTGTTTGCAATACTTCATTCTTACTTCATAATACGTCATCATATCATCATTCAATAAGAAACCTGCATCTCTAAAAGTCCTGCTTTTCAGGAACACAAAAAAACTCTCACACAAGGAGCATCATACAGCACAAATAAGAAACCATGGAATTTATACACATTTCAGTTTGGTAATTAGATGGTTAGGGATAGGGTTAACCCTAACCCTTCGTTTAGATGTCTATAAGGTCAGCTGTACACACTGAATAAAAAATTCTGCTTTTGGCTCAGGAAAAAATATGACTCTGTGCTTCTTCTAGATCAGCACTGGGTGAAAATGACCAGTTTAACATCCTATAAAATACAAGTAATGTTACAAACTATGTTCATGTATCAGTTAGTTCAATAATTTTTGTAATGAATTTAAATATTTAGTTAAGTGTAAATATGTGAGTTCATGGGGAATGATGGGGTGATTATCAGCTTTCTGTTGATCATTTAGAGGTCAGCTTGCAGAGGTTTCCCCCCAGCGTTAACGTCTCCTGCTGTGACTGTATAGCCGTGTTGAGGTGTGGTCGTGATAACCACCCAGTGAACTGTCTTCTCTTTTAATACCATGTGTAAATGTCTAAAAATCAGCACCTTAATATTCTTCTCCCACCTCTCTCTTTCTCTCTCTCTCAGTGTTCATGCTATCGAGCGCAGAGCTCTGCCCGAGTTCTTTAATGGAAAGAACAAGTCTAAGACCCCTGAGATGTGAGTGTACACACCTACACTTCTCCATTCTTCACACACATTATACAAAAAGGGTTGGCCTCAGTTATAAAAAGTAGAATATTAGACATATAAATATTTTTAGTAACTATACACCTTTAAACTGATATCATTCTAAATGTTTCACTATTAATGTTTTACACACTAGTAGAACTCAAAACATGACACACAAAACATCTCATTGCTGTAAATGATGTTTTGGTCTTCATTTTGTCCTCAGGATGTGCTGTGATGTTCTGTGTATCTGTACTACATAGGATATAAAATAAAGGTGTCATAGACCCTACAGAGTGCATTATAAATATTACCTACACAGACTACAACTCTCTCTTTCTCTCTCTGTTACAGTTATCTTGCCTACAGGAACTTTATGATAGATACATATCGGCTGAACCCACAGGAGTATTTGACCTCTACCGCTTGCCGTAGAAACTTGGCAGGAGATGTTTGTGCCATCATGAGGTCAGTAGGACACGTTTTGAACTTTAACACAGTCAGAGCACCGACACGAACTACAACACAGTTCATGTCTTTTTGCAGAGAGTAAACTAAGGTTCCATTTGTGCCAGTTCTGGTTCCTGTAGCTGATCCTGTAAACTCATACACTGAATCAGTGTCCATTAATTGTGTTTCATTCCAGTGGTATGTTTGATCAGGGGTGTGTGTGTGTGTGTGTGTGTGTGTGTGTGTGTGTGTGTGTGTGTGTTTGTGTATTTGTACATACAGGGTCCATGCATTTCTGGAACAGTGGGGTTTGATTAATTATCAGGTGGATTCTGAGAGCCGTCCAACCCCCATGGGGCCGCCGCCCACATCTCACTTCCACGTTCTGGCAGACACGCCATCCAGCCTCGTACCCCTGCAGCCAAAAGCCTCTCAGGTGCACACACACACCCCACGTTCGTGCTTTGCCAAAACCCCACATCAGTTGCACTGGTAAAGTTCTTAAATCTCAGATGTGACAGTGCATAACATTTCACAAGGACTCATAAATTATAGCAGCTTCCACACTTAATATTATTATTATTATTATCATTATCATAAACATGGGTGGCATGGTGGTGCGGTGGTTAGCACTGTCGCCTCACAGCAAGAAGGTCCTGGGTTCGATCCCCGGGTCACCCA
>JAQQZU010000036.1:69885-88001 GCA_030068025.1 Parauchenoglanis punctatus | reverse complement strand
AAATGTTTGGATACAAATATAAGAAAAAATCATGACAAAACTGAAAATTTCTCTGAAACGGTACGTGATGGGTAAATTTTGATGTGATGTTCGTGATCAGCACCCAAAAATCTATAAGAAACCCCCAACAGTGTTCAAGAAGCAAAAACTTTGTTGTGCAGTGTTATCAGTGAAACAGTACACAGAACATTGTTAATTATGTGCATGTTAATATGATGAATGATGTTATGTATGATCTTCCCATTTCTCTCTCTCTCTCTCTCTCTCTCTCTCTCTCTCTCTATGTTCCTCTTAGACTCCAGCACTGCACTTACAGGAGATTCCCTCCATCCCTCTGGCCCGGTGACCCCTGCACAGTAAACACACACACGCACGCACACACAGGGTTTGAGGGGTTTAAAGAACATGAGGGATGATGAAGTTTTGTTTTTGCGAGACTTTTAGTCTTTTAAAAATTTTCACTTTAAACTGTTCAGACCACAAATCCGACTTCAACACACTAATTCTATAATCTATACTCTATTCTCTGAAAACAGTGTTAAGTGTGGGTTTGTGTGTGATTTATGGTCTCGTGTTTTACCTACAGAACCCTGGAGACTTTACACCACCTCACTGTAGCTACTTCAGCTTCTCACAGGAGAATAAATAAAAATAAGCTGCACTTTTAAAAACTTTTCCCATTTTTTCACGTTGGGAGACAAGAAGGATGAAGTCAGATTTGAACCTGAAGCACTTATAAACGTTATTTTACTAAAGTCTCCTGGGTTTTTGTATTGATTGGATAAAAGTGGTTGAAAGCGCTAGCGTCTCAGTAAAGGTGTTTGTGTGACCATCAGGACGAGGTGAGAGCTTTAGGGTTAGGCGCGCCCTCTGCTGGGATCCTTTTGATTTTTTTTACACGCTTTATTTTGAATATTTTTATGTACGAATAACTGTTAGCATGATTAATAACTGATGGACAGAACAGTGTTAAAGTCTGAAACATTTCTTCATTGACTGTAAATGAGCATCGTGTACTGTAAAACTTCAGAACCGTTCCACTGCAAGTACCAGAGACATCACTTCCTCTTTACTTCATCACTTCCTCTAAAGTTCCTCTTCCTTTCCGCTAAACCTCCTTTTACACTTTGTCTTTCATCCCTGTTTGTGACACACTCTGTTTCTGTTAGTGTTTATAGGCAGGGATTATTTCACTCAGTGTTTTTATTCACACGGCACACACATCTGATTCATTTCCTAAAGTCCTGTTCACAGATTACACCACTGACTCCATCTCATTTATTCAGAGCCACATCCGTTGCTATAGTGACGATAGAGGCGTGGTTGCTATAGTGACATTAAAAGGCATGGTAGAGCCATGTGTAAATACAGAAAGGAAACAGAAGGCCCGTCTATCCATTGATCCACTGCCTAGACTCCAACCCTTCATGCTGGCGTTTGTTGATGACCATAGATGGAAATGTGGGCATGCCTTTGAGTCCATTTATGGAAGTGTTAAAACATGGACAGTTAAAAGGAAGTCATTGGTGTAGATAGACATATATATTTAGGCTTATTTTGAAAGATTTTGTTAGCAGAAAGCTAGCACAACTAAGCTAATGTCATTGCTAGCTAGATAGCTAAAATAGCCTACTCAAAAAAGACTACACCTGTTCAGAATCGTTTTACAGGTATATATGGACTTAAAGACACACCCACCCGTAACACGTAGACACGCCCACACAAAACGTTTCCTGTTAAAATCAGATTTGTAGTATGTGTGTGTAAACACAGTTCTCATCCAGTGTTATCTGATTAATAAGAAAAAAAGAAAACACAGCATTAAACACTTTAATGTTTGGTGTGTGTGTGTGTGTGTGTGTGTGTGTGTGTGTGTGTGTGTGTGTGTGAAGTTAAATGAAGGAATGTGAGTACCTGAGCAGTAAAGTGAGGGACGGTAACATTATGCTTGCGCTTGTACGATTGTGTATCTTCATATTTTTGTATTTTTATATTTTTCATTATTTTATCATGAACAGTTTTACTGTTAGCGTTATTTTACACTTATAACATGGTTGTGTCGCTGTGTGAAAGTGTCCTGTTACACCCTGACACTGAACCTGTGTGTGTGTGTGAGAATTTTATTTGTGTTTATGTTGTGTCATGTGTTTCAAACTCACATTACAATAGTAATGCAGTTTACATGCATGCAACACATACACACGCACACACACACTTTGTCATTTCCGTTGTGAGACACTAGTGATTATGAAGCTGTGTGTGTGTGTGATGTTTTTCTATTTTGGATGTTTGTGTTGTTAAAGTTGAACAGTTGTGTGTTGAACGTCGGTTCTTTGCTGATCTGCTCAGCTGTTGATCAACAGACTGGTTTAGAAAGATTATACTTTAATTTCACAAATACATTCATACGTCTCAACCAATAAAATGTCATCAATGAGTTCAGTCTCAGGTTCTATTATTATTATTATTTTATTTATTTATTTATTTTATTGGATTTGAGAAAAAGTTACATATTAATTATAAAAAAAGTTATATATATAATAAATTGTATATATAATTATATAAATTACAATGTTTAAATATATATATAATAACCTAGTCTGGGTGTGTCTTGTAACCATAACCAACACCATAACCAAGTGGCAGGGATAGTGTACAGAAACATCTACACCAAGAACGGGAGACACCACCAAGAACAACAGAGCTAAGGTCCTATGTGACTTCAAGTTCCAGACAGATAAGCAGCTGCTGGCCAACCAACCAGACATAGTGGTGGTTAACAAGGAGCAGAAAACAACAGCAGTAGTGATAGATGTGGCAACCCCAGCTGACAGTAACATCAGGAAGAAGGAGCATGAGAAGTATCAAGGCCTGAAGGAATTTATGGAACGGATGTGGAAGGTGACGTCCAAAATGGTTCCAGTAGTAATAGGATTATTAGCGGCTGTGATTCCCAAACTTGGAGCGTGGCTCCAACAGATTCCAGGCACAACAACTGAGGTCTCTTTCCAGAAATGTGAAGTTCTAGGAACAGCTAAGATACTGCGCAGAACCCTCAAACTCCCAGGCCTCTGGTAGAGGACCCGAAGTTGAGGAAGACACACACACACACATGCCACCGCACACATATGAATTTTTCTATTCATAAAAACTATTTATGAATATTGTGTTTTATAAGCATGTAACAGTTCACCCAATTCACAGTTCGATTCGATTCATGATAATGGTCTCACGATTTTCCAACAATATTTTTGAAAAAAACAAAAAGAAAAAATACTTAAATACAGTTTTGTTTCATTTTCATAATAGCCAACAATAATTATTTACCAACATTTGTAAACATTTGTAAATGTTCTGAACATTTGTGAAGATTAAACACAAAACAACTTGCTTTATTTGATTATATTTTCTTTAGCTTTCAGCAGTCTAAAAAGAGAGCTCCAATTGTTGAATTAATCACACAAAAGCTCTTTCCCCTTTTAGAGTTGGGTTTTCTCACCAAGGCATTAGAGCTGTTACATCTGCCTATGGTGATGTCACGTGTACACCTGCTAGTGTATGTTATTGCACCCTCTGCTGTCTAAATTATGCAATCACAGCTAGGAAAGACTAAGAGATTAATCATGGGTTAATTTATATTTCCCTCAATTCGAATCATCATAAATTTGTTCAGTGATCTATTGATGAATGATATATTACATATCTAGTGTTTTAGAGAAGCAGGATTAGAGTGAATTGGATACCACAAGGGGGCACATTAACACAGGAAGTTCACACACTTTGCTCACTACTTCAGGTTTCTTTAAACTGTGATGAGGGAGTGGTAGCTCAGTGGAAGGTCATGAGTTCCAATCCCAGCACTGCCAAGCTTGCTGGACCCTTTAGCAAGGTCCTTAACCCTCAAATGCTCAGTTGTAGAAAATGAGAGATGTAAGTCACTCAGTCACTCATAGCCAAAGGCCATAAATTTAAATGTAAATGATAACAAATGTCATAAAAGTTTGAATCCACTCAGTTATCCTAACCCTGAAAACTCACTTTGAACTTTATGGATACAAGAGTTTTCTTATATCCTCTAATGTTGTCAGGACTCTGATTATGATAATTTATCAATTTATAAGTAAAATGTAAATTTCAGTATATTTAGTTTTGGGTGGAGTTTGGGGAAATTATTATTTTTATAATTGATTTTTTTAAAGAGATTTAATAGTCGGGACTAAAACGAATAGGTAATTATTTTATTTTTCGTTAACCTGTAGTGATTGAACTTTACTATTTAAAAATGCAACAGTGATTTGTGTCATTTAAAAGAAAACCAAAATGCTTAATACTTCAGAACAGTGAAGGAACAGTTTATGCTCATGAATATAAAATTTTGACTAAAAGTCAACTTTTATTAGGACTAATTTGTGTGTTCCATGATAAAGTTGTGCCCCACTATGGCATTTTTTCAGGTGTGTATATAAACCCTGTACAGAGAAGCAGCGAGTGTTTCTCTTTTAGTGCTGAAGGAGAAAAACTTCACACAGTTAAACAGCGACTGTAGAAAAACCAGAGTTCAGCACTGACACTCAGAGTAGTGTTAGAGTATTACACTGTGACACATAATGGTGTGAAGAGTACAGAGCACACTGAGTAACAGTACTGCTGCTGCTTTAGTAAAAGTAGTGATAATAACTACAGAACTCATTTTAATAATAAAACTACTTAGTTATTACTTAAATCAACTTTTTATACATCTAAAATTACATTACTAATATGAAAAAGTTCCAGTTTGTAATTTAGTGAGCTACACTGAAGTGAACACAACATCCATAACCAAAGGTAACGTAATCTGACTAGCTAACCTCACCCAGTGCTGGTGGGTTTCACCTGGTTATGTTCATTAACTCATGTTAATTCTTACATTTCTAAATCACTGGTAAAGATGCCCCCTTGCCTACAGCAGCAATTAGACATATTTAACACAACAGGTGATCGCTACTGAACACTGAAGGGGATCTTGGAGAGAGCTTTCACACTGTTCAACAACACTGGCTAGTGCTAGTCTAGCTAGCCACCCACTTACCTGTACATTTCCCCAATAGCTTGGATGCTGAGCCATGACAGGTTTATGCTGGTGCAGTTCAGAGATCATTACCACACTAGAGCTTTTAAAACTGAAAACAGCTGATAAATCGGATCAGGGATGTTCATCTGTCTCAGACATGGCTGCTGATAAATAAATAATTTCACACCTAAAGTGTAGACTTTCATCAGAATTTATTCTCTTACATTTTTAATTATTTAATTGGCTATTAATTGGCCTACAGTCTTCTGGGGTTACATGCATTATTATTATTATTAATTTTACGCTGTAACAGTGACCAAACATGTAGTGAAGTTGAGCATTTTAAAGGACATGTAAAAGTGCGATGATTTAATTATACTCAAAAAAGTACCATTACAATTAACCATGTAGTAAAGTACTGTAATGTGAGTACACGTAGTTCGGTACTTTCCGTCACAGTTCAGAGCGTTTTATCATTTTGCACCTGAGGGTTAAAGTTTAAAACACACACACACAGAACACACACAGGGCATTATGTGAGGAGTGTAAAGCAACTGCATTTCTTAATAAACTTTAACAAAGAACATCAGTGATGGAGCAGCAGTGTGAGCACACACCTGCGCAGATATGTCACCTATGCATTAGTGCTGCTCCCTGACTTACCAAAAGGTGGTCAACCTGAGAGATGCCACAAACACACTCCCACACACCCATTACATTTAAACAAATAAGCTTCAAGATCCAATCAGATTAATCAAACTAAAGTAGAGATGAACCATACATCCATAAACACTAACATTCATTCACACAAAAAAATTACTACCCAAAATTATTCTGAAATCTCAGTATTTATTAATTTACAGTTTAATAATATGACACACAGTGACGAGGGTAATAAAGTAAAATACTGACGGAAGTGTAAATATAAACACATCACCCTGTCAGGTGCAGTGAATTAACACATGCAGGTTTAACACTCTGGACTCATTAAACTGTATAAAATTCAACACTACAGGAGGTTCGTGGGGGGTAAAGCTCTACTGCAGTGTTTTCCCCCCTCACTCGGAGTGGAAGTGTCAGAAGCAGATGAATGTTCTGGTCTACACACTGTGATGTCTTTAGTTAAAGGTCTTTGTGTATAAATGAAGCTGTAAATGTGTCTCATTTTTCAGTTGTGCATCTCCGATACAACAAAACCTTCAGGAAAGTCTAAAGAACTACTTTTTACTGTATTGCTCCAGTGCGTGCAAAGATTTTCTCTCACATCTGTCTGACCTGAACACAGACACTGTTCCTGTGGCACGGCTGTAGATCTACATTTCTGTTTTATAGTCATGGAATATAAACACACAACATCTGACCTCGGAGTGAAAAACACTGGAGGAGAACTTTAACAGGATGGTTCCTCAGATGTCTGGATCAGGAACAGTGAAGAAATAAACAGATTGAAGGCACTTAATAAAAAAATAATTATAATAATGACAATAATAATAACAGGTATGGACAGATGTAGAGAGACGTGAAGGGTGTGTGCATAACAGAAAAATGACACACAGGAAATAAAATAAACTGGGTCTGAAATATTCAACCGCTCATCACCATCCTGACGAGTTCTGCAGGAGAGAGAGAGAGAGAGAGAGAGAGAGAGAGTCAGACAAACCCAAATCTAACAGGTCCTGTACACTCAATATGAGCACAGTGCTCTGACTGTCAGTCAAACACCTTCTCCATAGAAGCACCCAATCAGAGGCAGTGGAATTGGGATACTGAAAGAAACTGAAAACAAGGAGGAGAAACTGTCCAGGAGTACAGGGAGCTGGAATGTGCTGGAGTTAGAACAAGACCACACGCGCACACAAACACACACCTCTACTGTAAAGTTTTATCACTGATTGGTTCAGCTCAGATACCATTCTTTGCCACACCACTGTAGAGAACTCTGCCCAAGGTACACAAGTGTGTTTAGCTCCTGATGCGTCTCAGTGAAACACCACCACACTACTGCCTGGTTAGTGTCAGTGATGATCATGTTGACATAAGAAATGTCCAAAAAAGCTTAAGAGTAACAGTAGCATCTTCTTGTTTGTTGAAACTAACTAGCTAACCACTAGCTAACCCTGTAGCGTTTCCAAGCTAGCATTGGCTTACTCACTCACTAAGCTGACCAGATTCAGATATATAACATTACGTGCATCATAAAGAAAAAAATAACAGGCAAATTCATGCCACATTTAGTCAACTTGTCTGTGCTGTGTGCATGTGAGAAGCAAGGAAATCCTTTAGATTTATCTTGTTGGCTAAATTACGAACTTCTCAGCTGATTTCTTATTATCTATGTGGTTTAGTAGAGTATGATAATTAATTCAGTATTTAATTATTTACAGAATCAAAGTCTCTAGTGTTGTTCAAATCTGAAGTCGAAACTGGAAATGAGCTTTAGGGTGCATGTACAGCTATAGATCTTAATACGAGTAGAAGTTACTAATACAATTAATGCAATTTCAAACAAAAACGTATAATTGTCATTTTGTTTAGTTTCCTAACAATAACTCTGTTTATTGTTGACAAATCAAAGGAATTTCTTTATTGTGCTCAGTAAAATGCTGCTGTGTTGTAGAACTCTACTGGGACATAAAGGGTTAAAGCTTTGTTAGCTTTGGCAAACAGTTTCCTCGTTTTTAACAATTCAATTGACCCAGAAAACAGGATGTGACATCATGCACCTAGAGTTAGGTTTCATGAAGCAGCATGATGAAAGCGTCGCCTGCTATCGCTTTTCTGGGGATTTAGAACGTTTCAAAATTTCAGACTCTGATTATATTATACTCCTGTATGACTTACACACTGTTACAGCACAAGTACAGAATAACACAACACTCGGCACAGAGTTACAATGAAGTGAGGAAAAGGACTCAAAATCCCAGAATACTGTCCCAGGATACATTTCCTGAATACAGAACAGGAATAGGGTTATTAAATACAATTAGCAAACAGTCCCAGAACACCACCTGAGAATGTAGGACCAAACTAGTCTTGGAATGCATAAATGAAATAGAGGACCAGAACACAGTCCCAAAACACACATCGAGAACTCCAGAATACATTCCTGGGGTACTTCCTGGAAATACAGGACCAGAATACTGGAACACAGTCTTGCACAGAACTGCAATAAAGAACTGGAATACAGTTCTGAAAAACTGCCCAGAATACACTGCCAAAATGCAGAACCAGAACAGAGTCCTGGAATACAGTCTGGGACTACTGGAATGCAAAAGCAGAACACAGTCTACTTTTTATGTAATTGAGCATATAAATACACTAAAGTGTAAATGACTTCTCACACACAGGACTAACACCACCAACACAGCCGGACACTGTGGCCCTCACACTGACACTCAAACATACCACACTGAAGAGTAAGAAGGAAAAGGGGCAGGGCATCAGCCAGTCCTGCAAGTGAACCAGTTAGAACTGTGTTAGCCAGAAGCGGATATGTGGCATGCTATAGAATAAGATAAGACAATGAGAGCTGCAGTGAACCCTGGAGGGGAAGGGAGAGCTACTGAGGGTATGGGTGGAGGAACAGAGACAAAGAGAGGCAGTGACTGAGAGAGAGAGAGACAGCGACAGAGAGAGAGAGACAGGGACAGAGAGAGACAGCGACAGAGGGAGGGGGGGACCATAAGGTGACTGTCCATACCCAACACTCAGCCGGCCAAGATGTGGCGCACAAAGGCTGTTGAGGGGAGGAGGGGAAGAGGGTGGTGGGCAAAAACACACATTAACAACATATATGCAAATATATTACACATATACACAACACACACTGACAGCACACAAACAAACACACACACCACAAAGATGGGTATGCAACAGTTTTTGTTTTACCTTCATAATTAATACATCCGTTTGCATCCTCATGTCCTGCCAACAGAGTCTCTACTTCCTCTTCCGTCATCTTCTCACCTGCACACACACAACTATCTTAAAATGCGGGGTTGCCAGATACATGCACCATTTTAATACAGAAATGTACTTTTCACTGGAAAGCATGATGTGTTGATGGTGCTAAACTGTTCTCCATTTAAAACAGACTCAAGTACTTCTCTATAAAACTGATTGTGGGGGCAGAGTTACATGGGCTTAGTGCGTGATGTCACAATATTAAGAGGATTATGCACGAGGAGGAGGAGGTCCATGATCTGTTGTGAACTGTATAAGCTAAGAGGAGGACGTGCACATTACCCAGCGTGGTGAGGACATGGCGTAGCTCTGCACCCATCACTGTCCCGTTTCCCTCTTTATCAAAAACCCTCAGACCCTCTACAAAGTCCTCAAATGACCCCTGGTCCTTGTTCTTAGCGATGGCCTGGAGCATGGGCAGGAACTGCTCAAAATCCAGCATTTTAAGGTTCATCTCTGATAAAGACATAAAAATAAATAAATAAATAAATAAAATAAAATAATCAAATATTGGGGTCACAGTCATTGCCTTACGGAGTCTAACATTTTGTGCAACACAACACATTAATACAAACACACATTAAGTAAACATCTCAGTGGTCATGTTTTACCATTAATTTAACTGGACTTGACATTTTTCCATTTAAAACAGACTTTCTCAATACTTATGTATGATGCCAATTCAGGGGCGGAGCTACACAAGCTCAATTTGCGAGGTACAGGTTTCGACCAATCACGCATGATATGCAAATGATTAGAACATGACGGTCAAACACTGAATGTCAAAGACGTTACTGGCCAGAACTTTACCACGCTATCTAATATGATCATTTGATAGCATGTGACCGCATTCTGACAGGCTGTCTGAAGGGTTGTGAGTGTGGGTTAGTATATGAATTATACATTTATGGCACCAGGTATTTGTAATCAGAGTGAATATTCTCTACACAATCAGAAACCTGTTTAAAAAGTTTTATGGTCTTTTTCATGGTTTAAAATGACATGTTCAGGAAAACATTAACAGAAAAAATAGGCATGGCTGGTTCCATCCTTATCCATCATGTTAGTAATTTGTTACAGACTGCATGTGCCTGAAAAGATTACTGAGTATTCTAACCCTAACCCAAATTCAGCCAAAACTAATTCAGGTTAATTTTGATAAATAATTTCTTAACACAATCTATGTTCTGAGCTGTCAATCTCAGTGACCAAACTCTTCAAGCAAGTTAATTAGTAAGTGGTTAGGAGCCCATAGTAATGACAGGTTAGCAGACAATGCTGAGGTTAGCACACTGTACATAGCTGAAGTCAATATTAACTACTTGTGCAAGTGCATTAGTTATTTGTCACAATGTACAGTTTGGTACAGGGTCTGTGGTAGATCAGTGGTTAAGACATTGGACTAGTGATCGGAAGGTCATGAGTTCAAATCCCAGCACCGCCAAGCTGCCAGTGCTGGGCCCTTGAGCAAGGCCCTTAACCTTCACTGCTCTCATGTATAAAATGAATAAAATCTGGATAATGGTGTCTGCTAAATGACAAATGTAAATGTTAATATAAGTTAATAGATAATATAAATATAGGTTATTAGATTATAATTAATTTAAGAAATAGAGTGTGCCTCCATCCACATATGCCCAAGCTACCACCACAAACAGAATCTAATCCTCCAGGAAACACGGTTGTGTAATATATATTTATCCTGCCTGAACTGACAGGTCTGAGACTGAAGTAAATCCTGTGGAAACAGAGGTTTCTTCTGTTTTTTCTTTAGTATAAAAGATGTTCCAGGAATCGCTCGTTATTTTCTGTAATCTCCAAACCCAAAAGTTTAAAAGGCAGAACAATAAAATACAGACGAGGTGTAAAAGGGCATCAGAGATGTGATGCTTCTCACATGCCCATGTATGTGATTTGTACAGTTCCCCACCACATCACTCTATATATGCGCGCACACACACACACACACACACTACTCAAGTCTGAGCTTTTAAACCTCACGCAGGCGGACGTGTCGAGACTTGTGAATAACCTTATACAGCACACAGGGTTTAATGCTGCTACATGTTCCAGCCTGTAAGATAGGAACAGCAGTCACGGTGTATGAATGAAAAGTCTAAACATTACACAGATTATCTTCAGTTAAAATCTAAAACCTGACAGATCCTGAAACCTCACTGTGGGGCACGATGAGGTGATGGGTTTTATTTAAAATCATATGAGAACAGTCTGCATTGCTAGATCACTCCAGGCCGTTCCTCCGGTTCTGACCTTCAGCTTTGGGGTTTCCCAGCACTTTGAGCACTTCAGCATTGACGGGGTTCTGACCCAGAGCTCGCATCACGTCTCCACACTGACTGTAGCTGATCTTCCCATCTCCTGTCCGGTCGAACAGCAGGAAGGCCTCCTTAAACTCTGAGCAACACATGAACAACAGCAACATTAAATAACGTGCAGAGAAAATTCTGGAGTTAAAGTAGTAGTAAAGAGAAACATGCTTTAGTTTAGATTCAGTGTCTCACGTCTTTAAAACAAACACCCACACCCACACCCCCACACACTTAACTGGTCACATGACCAGAGCCAATTACTTTAAGTCATGAACATGAGAATAAAGACCTCTACATCCAAGCTGGAACAGCAATTACATAAAACATTACACAGATAGTATAACAAGTACCACATACTGGTTAAAGGTTTTGAATACAACTGGTTACGATCGTCAGAACATAGCATTGACTCATTTTCTATAAATAAGTGCTGCTGCAAATCACAGGTTTATATTAATTCACTCACTCTAATATGCTATGGTAGGTTGTATGGTGGACGTTCAAGACAGATCATTCATACAGAAGGTTTACTGTAATAAGATTTATTTATGTAACATGAATGGAAGGCATCTCCACTGTCAGCAATTTGTAATAGTCAGAGGTAAATCAGGAACCAAGTTTTCTGACATCTTCAGGACAGAGGAGTTTACACTTCTTTGCGGTTTCTCAGGGACACAAGTTGTCGTCTTATTAACTTGAGGGAATAAAGAGAGACTTGTGAGGGAACGACTTTATAGCTGATAACTAAGTGACCACAGGAACTAATTTATTTCAAACATTAAATGCAACTACAAACGGATAAAAAAAGTAAGACAGGTCATGCTTTAATAAAGACATGTACATATTAGTAGAGTTTAATAAGAGAAATAAGCTTTGTGCCAGGCCACATCACACTGCTCTAGTGTTTACTATTTTCCTATAGCAAAAGGCCTGAGATTGTTTTATTCCTTAGATATTTTCTGAAAAGGCAAATCATACGATATGAGTCACTCAGACAGCCAGGTAATGAAGAAGTTAAAGCATTTCTACATGTTTTGATTTCAGCGTTTTGGGAGAAATCCTGTTTATCATTACAGCGTGCAGCTCTGTGTGTGTGTCGAGGGGGAGGCGTTATCTGCACTGTGTGTGTGTGTGTGTAACACTCAGTAAGGGCAGGACAGTGCGTGTGACTGGAGGTGGTGTTGCTGTTTATTTGTGAGGAATGCGGGCTGATTCAGACTGAACACTCCTCTACACTCCTGACCTTATAAGGTAAAGGGGGAGTGCTCACCCCTCTACACTCCTGACCTTATATGGTAAAGGGGGAGTGCGAGGGAAAAACAAGATGCAGACCTCAGTTGAGGAGGAAATTACACAGAGGTGAAGAACAGAGAGGAACGCAGCCTAAAAAGGGCTCAGGATTTTTAACGATAAACCGATTACAGAGTCAGAATTTAAACAAACAGCAGAACATGTAGAGGAATAAAGCGTAGTCCCACAGAATCAGTAAAGCTTAAAAGATACACTCTTCTCTCCAATCTACTGTAAGCTACTCCAATACACCTCATGAAACTGTGAAACATGTCACTGTTTTTACTGCTGTTTAACAAACTGAGTGTTAAATCACTTAATTATTATTATTGCTAAAATCATTCATAGTGCTAGATTTGACATGTCATTGTATCCTTATTTATTCTTTTTTCCAAGAATTTGACAAACTTTTCAGCTGCAAACCAAGAGTACAGTTTTAGGCTGAACACTTTCACTGCATCCCCAATAAAGCTATAGAACTGATGTTAGCCAAGTGAAACTATGCAATTTTATTTCACAATAATGCGCTAAAAACCTTTCTCCATTTACAGAAAGCAAGGACACCACATCAAAACACAGAACCTCTTCTGAGACTTTAATCTCAAACATCACCAAATTTATGTTCACTGTACATATTTTACCAAAGTTAATGAATGTTTAGGATTTGAATAATCTCAAAACAATCATGTTGGGATTAGTGATATCTCCAGGATTAGTCATATCTCCTCTCACCATGCCAAGCACTTTCAACTGTTAATAAAACTACTAAACCATGAAATCACTAATTCTCTAATTCCACTCACCGGCCGGTTCCCTAAACACACACAACCCTGTCAGACATGAACACACAGCCTGAGAGACAGTGTGGAATATAAAAACACACAGAACACAGGTTAAACACTGATTGCAAATAAATACAGATCAATAATCAGACATTACTGTACAGATAGTAAAAATATTAAATATTTATTATTTAAACAGTAACTCACCAAGAATCTGATCCTCTGTGAAGTCAGACTGGACATGTTCAAAGAACAGAACAGGATTAAAAAAAACAAAAAAAAAAACACCCAAAACCAGAGAACTGAAATGTTCAATAAAATGATAATCTCCTCGATTAAATAAAACAACAGCGCGCGCTTCAGATCCTGAGGTAATGTTAGCATTGTTAGCTAGCGGAGTTATCTAAGGCTTTAAGGCCTCCACAGCGCGTGCCGTTTAACACACACCAATAAATATAATGAAATTTACAAATTTATTAATACGTTTTATCATCGGTGTTAAAACTGTTTTCTCAGTCACTCACCATTGTGATAGCTGAGGAGAGGTGCAGTGAAACAGCAAGAGGAGAAACGACCTCAACACTGAGAGACCAAACCCTGAGCGCCTTCCTCGCAGCGGCCAGCTCTTATACTGGTGACGTCACCGCGAGTCGACCAGCACCGTCCAATCAGGCCAGGCGTGCGACGGCATCTGCCTTATTTACATTTAAAATTCATTTAAAACATTAACATTTAACCTTACATTCATTTTTAACCTATTTTTGCATCCACACTTACATTTACGTTAACATTTTTATTTATTTTAATATTAAATTTACATTTACATAAACATTTCAATTTAGATGGAATTAAAATTTACATTTACATTAACATTTACAGTCACACTAAATTTTACAGAAAGTCCCTTCTTGTTCTGTGCTATTATCTCAATATCATGACTTATTTTTCTTGTAATCGAGATAATAGCCATCAAATCTGCAACTACACTGTCATTGACACTACAGTGATCCTGGATGAATGGTCAGTTTCACTGCCAGCCAACTTGTGGGACCGGAACCAGAACTGGAAAGTCTCCACGGTTACCGCAGGATGTTTGAGAGATGCTGCCTAAACTGTAGAAGGGTTATGTTACAATCTTGAGAAACTGGTACAGAAATAAAGAACTCATGTCCTTTCAGTAATTCTATTTTTCCCGGACTTCCATGAAATTTACATTTACTCAGTAAACACTTTATCCTGGTCAGGGGTGGTGGATCTGGAGTGAGGTGGGAAGACACCTGCATGGGACAACAGTTAATGGGAACTGGTCAAGACACACACACACAAAATATAATTTGTTCTTGGAGGGTTTTATTTATTTCTGCAATGCTGCTTTTGAAATGTCCAAAACATTAGAGATCTTTTCAAGTCTTAGAGACTACAGCAAATAATGAGCACGCTCTAAAAAAGTGACACGTAAATGTTTTATTTTCAACCCACAAGTTTACAACACTGAGAAAATATACAGGAAATATTTCATGATCATGAACTCGGTGTGTGTGTGTGTCTGTGTGTGTGTGTGTGTGTGTGTGTGTGTGTGTGTGTTCAGACCCTGTTGTAGTCATTTGGACATTTCTGTGGTATAACACACAATTCATGTTGGTAAGTTTCAAATCCTCGGCTGAATTATTAGATTATTATTATCTGTTGGTGATTATTGAGGATAAAAAGGTTTGAAGTTATTAAAATCCTGTGTTCCATCTGCTATACATCGTGCTTTGCTGTCATTGCGTCTCCTCTCCACATTTAAAGCGTATGAAGTCGAGAACCCGTGCTTTCTGCAGAGCAAGGAACTGTCCCACTGTGTACTGGGGTTCTAACAGGAAGCTCTGAGGTAAGAGGCGTGTCTCTGATTCTCCACACGGTACATCCCCTACATCCCCCAGGCTCAGAGGCACCTCTCCCACAATGTGCTGCCCCAATTTTTTACCCAGCACTTCCTCCTGCCCCTCAGGCCCACCCTGGAACACCACCAGAGCTCCGTAACGCCCCATTGGCACGCCACTCGACCCGATCACCGCCCCATGCACGTACGACCCCACATGCCAGTCAGCAGGTACGCCCAAGGACACCGCCCGCCTCACGGAAATGTTCTCACCCAGACGCCCTGAGAGACAGACAGGAAGTGAGCGAGAGAGAGAGACAGAGAGAAAGAGAGAGAGAGAAAGTAATGTTTAATTCAAATTTAAATAGAAAAACTTTAGTTAAATGCTAATTTAATGTAAACATTAATATTTGTTCCTTAAAGGTTCACTGGTAGTGCATGTAGTAGTGCATTAACACTATCCGTTCCTTAATTTATATTAATAAACAAATAAACTACTACTAATAATGAACATAATAAATCAACCTAATGAATATTAATAAAAGTTAGAGGCTTGCATTCTGAATATTATTAAGCAGTGGGCATGTCTCAGCATGAGACATTTTCAGCAAGTGCCAATTTCGCAATTTGTCTAATAATTAGAAAAACTGCATAGATGTGTTTAGCAATAATACAAATACAAAACTGGTATTGTAATATAGACCCGCCCCCTGTCAGACACACTTATCTAGACTAGTTTACAAGGGGTCTCAGGTATAGGCTGTTTAAACAGAGGGGCGGAGTTACAGTCAGGAGGAAGAGGAGGGTTCATCAGTGTTTTCAATCTTCCTGTTTGTGTTTACCTATAGCGAGGGCCAGCTGGTCTGCGACAGAGGAACCCTCAGGCACAGGGAGATTACAGATGTCCTCACCAGACATCACATTCTGCAAACAGAAACACATGGTACAGTCTTACACTCTGTTTTAATGAGTAAACATGGAGAAGGTTCTGGTTAGGGTGAGTACTTTCACATATCCACTCTGTGCTCTGCTCTGATGATGCGCCATCGTAGCGAAGGCGACGTCCTGCACCAGCTGCTGAAATGTCTCATTCTTCGCCACGAAATCAGTCTCACAGTTCACCTGAACACACACACACACACACAAACACACAGACAGAGAGACAGAGCGAGAGAGAGAGAGAGAGAGTTACAGTGCACTGTAGGTAGGTTTCTTTCCCATAACAGTCCTGTCTGTGGTGCTTTATTCCACAGCAATTTATCAACAATTACCATGTTTAATTTCAACGACTGACACCTCACACATTTTAACGCTTTACAGTTAAGATTTAATGTTATGGTACGTCAGTGAAACAAGTTAGTTCCTGTTCTCACTTACATTATTATATTATAGCAGCTTTAAACAACCTCTCTTTACTCTCTCTCTCTCTGGAAGTTAGGACGAAAAAAAATAAAAAATCCCAGCGAGTGATGTGAGTGAGAAAGCGCAGTGCAGTGTAAACTCCTCTGTCCTGAAGATGTGGGAAACCTTACAGTTCCAGCTATACTTCTGACTGTTACACAGCGCTCACACTGGAGACTCCTTCATACAGGACACTCACAGAACACTTCACCATATCAGCAATCAGACACGTTTTAATCCCTTTATGTGAAGCCTGTGAATGAGTCGTTACTATAGATATGATAATATATTCAAATTCAAGCATTAATTTGATTCTATAGATCATGTTACAGTCCTAATTAGCTACACAGTTATACAGAAATAATGAACACCTTCTGATCGATCAGATTCGAGAATTCAACCACACACGAAATCTGTCAAATCACTATCCTGTGTGTGTGTAATCTAACCTCCACCATAACAGATGCGTTCTCCTTCCTTAGCAGAGCGATTAGACCCTCAGAGGTTCTGCGGTTCTCCAGTTTACTCGCTTTACTCCAGCCTTCCTTCTGAGCCTGATCATGGAGCCAGTGTTCCGCCTGAACACCACCATTAACACACACACACACACACACCATCATTAAGACACACACCATCATTAACACACACACACCACCATTAACACACACACACACCATCATTAACATACACACACACACCACCATCATTAACACACAGTCAGCTCACCTGTGTGATGTCATTGTTGAACTTCTCCAGAGCTTTCTTACAGTTGATGAAGGTGTAGCCCGTGGTTTTGCGCAGTTTCACCAGCAGAGCTTTATCAGCTGAGAACACTGAGCACCCTGTGTGTACACACTCCAAACACCCCGCAAACCTCACCTGAACACACACACAGCATGTCATTACTAACACACACATCAATACAAAGTGGATTTCTCTACAATGCTTCTGTGTTCTTTGTTGTGAAACATGTCATCACATCATGTGGCACGTTATATATATATTTTTAATAATTTTTTCTGCGTTTGCATTAACTCTAGTGCACATGTCCTCACAGAGAGGAAAGAATAAATAAAGAAGAACAATTTAGAAGTAAAAACACAAATAATTCACTGTTTTATGCAGTTTAAAAAAAGGAAATAAACATCATACAGGACTACGTTCTGCAGTGCTGACAGTAAACACATGACTTTCATACAAACTATTTAAAAGGATTTTTACACGGACTTTTTTGCATTAAATACAACTCAATTCATAATAATTACATTTTAAATATTAAAAAGCATGAATTAATTTAATATTTTTTACATATAAATGTGGAAGTGCGGGCGGCACGGTGGTGCGGTGGTTAGCACTGTCGCCTCACAGCAAGAAGGTCCTGGGTTCGATCCCCGGGTCACCCATGGTGCCTTTCTGTGCGGAGTTTGCATGTTCTC
>JAQQZU010000036.1:19227-29463 GCA_030068025.1 Parauchenoglanis punctatus | reverse complement strand
TGTGGTGGACTGGCGACCTGCCCAGGGTGTACCCCGCCTCTCGCCCGAAACGACTGCTGAGATTGGCTCCAGCTTCCAGGACCCAGACGGATAAAGTGATATAGATAATGGATGGATGGAAAAACAACAGATTCATGCAGTATGTACGGGCACTTTCACACTTGTTAATCTGTTTGTTGAACTAATAAAATCAATTATTTTGGTTTTTTTTCTATTTTGTAAACAAACCACAAAACACTGTCTGAGAAGTGTGTAGGGCTGAAAACCTAAAAACCTCTTTCATTCATTGGCTATTCATTCAAAAATAATAAACAAATCTTTACCAAGTGTGTTTAGAAATCAGAAAATCACCTGAGCACAGATAACACAGAGCCAGTTCTAAATAAATGATTAGATAACTATATAAAGTGAGAGTTGAAACCATTTTGTGTGTCAAATCGCTAGTTTATTTCTACTTTCTGTTCATCCAAATGTCCAGAACATGTGAAATTTCTGCAGCACTATAGCTCTGTGCTTTTGCTCAGGTTAGTAGCTCACATCTACAGAAAACCGCTTCAACCCAAATCACAGAATGTGTGATTCGCTTCCTGCAGTGAGTCAATTCATAGTCGAATCACTTTCTCACTAGAATTTACTTGGATGCAGACCTAGACCATGTCGCTCATATGCTCTCGGACACGAGTGTGACTGATGTGTTTTCACCAGCCTGAAGAACCTTACTGGGGAGAACACACCGGGGTTCTGTGTAAACACACTAAACATTGTGTATTTGAAAGAACAATAATATGAACCTGCATGAAATCTGTTTTACAGCTAAAGGGCGAGCGATTGCTATCCCAGTGGATCTGGACTGTCAGGTGAATAATCTGTTCATCAAGTCCAACAACATAGTTCAGAAAACAGCTCTGAGCTGGAGACTGTCTGCTCGTAACGCTGCTCGGAGAGACTCGGTGCTCACGGCCTCCAGAGACTACCGGAACATCATTGAGAGGCTGCAGGTGATCATGTGACCACCACAACCTGTGTTACACTGTCTACACATCTCTACTGTAGGATTATTGTTTGTGTGTGTGTGTGTGTAGGACATAGTCTCTGCATTAGAGGAGCGTTTGAGACCTCTGGTCCAGGCGGAGCTGTCTGTGTTGGTGGATGTTCTCCATCGTCCAGAGCTGCTGTTTCCTGAACACACTGAAGCTCATCGCAAGTGTGAGAGCGGAGGATTCATCTGCAAGTACGCAACTCAGCAAACATATTCACTTCTGAGTTCAATTTACACACACACACACACACACACACACACACACACACACACACCAGAAAATACCATAGACATGTCTTATACACTGGTGGTATTTGTTAACTGTTGTCTTCACATATCTGTAGACATGGTTAAATAGTTCTTCATGTGTTTCTGATGAACCAGGCTGATAAAGCACACAAAGCAGCTGCTGGAGGAGAATGAGGAGCGTCTGTGCATCAAAGTTCTGCAGACACTCAGAGAAATGATGACCAAAGATCGAGGATATGGAGAAAAGGTAAGCGTAAGTGAGACATGAGGACTTTAGTGAACTGAACATCTAAACATCAAGTGTATTTACACATTATGCCTTATAAATATGTTAATGATTGTTCAGTCAGAATAAAAACCCTCTTGTACAGTAAAATAGAATAAGCTGAATAAGGCCAATTACAATAAAATTTCAACAAGGTGCATTTCAATAAACTGTTAAATAGAAGAATAATCACCATGAGAGCTGCTGTATCTGATTAACTATGTGATAGTTAATTGATTGACTACACAGCTACTGCATAAAACAGCAGACCTGCTGACTGCGGCATTCTGCTTGGAACTCTGCATTTCAACATCAGAGTTCGCTGCTATAAATAATTGTCACTCAAACATACACCAAAAGAGCCTTTTTTGTCCACCAATAAAAACAGCAGATCGACATATGATTCTAGAGCGGTTGAGTAGGTGATTTGTACTGTCTGATATTAACTGGACTCTTGTAGGCCACATCTCCTCACGTTATCACTGCTTTGGCCAGTGCTCTGGTCTAGACTCAATTCATGTAAAGAGTTTGTTCAGACTGATTCCGATCGGTGGAACAGATGAACAGAGCTGAGCGTCTGTCCTCACCCACACTGCATGTTTTCCTCACATTCTTCACTCCGGCTTGTGTCTATAAAGACCGTTCCTATGCAGATATATAACACCAGTAATAAACATGTGTGCTTCACTAACCCCATCCCTCACTCCTTTGTTACAGCTCATGGCATATGATGATGAGATGGATGTTACTGAGGTTGATTTTTTTCTTCATCTTGTCTTTTCTTGTCTTTAGAGTTTTCCTCAGATTATTAAATTTTTCTGTATAGAACTTCATGTGTAGTGTTTTTAGTGTGTGTTTTTTTAGTGTGAGTATGTGTTTAGTGTGTGAGAGAGTGTAGGACTGTGTGGAAGCATTTGAAATTATTACCCTCAAATGTTTTAAGTAGTGTTTATATAATATTGTGTTTGAACACTGGTTGCCCTGAAATGAAACAAATCATAATACTTTAAAAAAATATTGACATAATTGGAATAGTTTGTTGCATTAATAACAGAAATTAAACAATATTTAAGGTTTATTTGATTAAATGAAGAGATAATTATGTTATATGGTCATTTCTTGGATCTCAATACGCAATTAAATTACTGCATTAGTCCAGGTAAAGCCCTTTACCTAATCAGGGTTATGCCTGTAAGATCTGATGTCACAATGGTGCACTGTGCAGCGGTGTCTCCTCACATCTCCTGGTTCCACTCTGAGCTTGGGTTACTGTCTCTGTGGAGTTTCTCATGTTCTCTTCATGTCCAAGTGGGTTTTTCTCAGGGTTTTCCAGTTTCCTTTTACATATTGCTCTTTAATTCACCTTTCCTTTCTGACAGCCTACTCTCTCATCATGTGCTTTTCACTAATCTTCTCAATACACATGATTTAAACAGTGAGCTGCATGATGCGCTGTGTGTGTATGTGTGTGTGTATGTGTGTGTGTGTGTGTTCACTCTGCATGGTGATGACTAACCCTGCATTAGTGTTCTGCTCTACTCACTCACTCAGCAGGTGGATGTGAATCTGCCACCAAAACAGCAAGAGGAGCACAGAAGGGTATGTCACCATGACCACTGACCCTTTAACCCTCAATCTTGGGGTCTGGGGTCATGAAACACTGTACTTGTTACACATATAACACCACACACACACACACACACACACACACACACACACACACACACACAACCAGTCAAAAGTTTGGACACACCTTCTCTTTCATAGGTTTTTCTTTTTTTGTTTGTTTTCTACATTGTAAAACAATACTGTATACCTCAAACTATGAAGCAACACATATACTGAATTGTGTAGTAAACAAAAAAGTGTAAAAAAACAAAAACAAAAAAACAAACAAAGCCACCATTTAGCTTGATGATACAATCGGCATTATCTTAACCAGCTTCATGAAGTAGTCACCTGGAATGCTTTTCAGTGAACAAGTGCGCCTTGTTAAAAGCTTATTAGTGGAATTTCTTGCCTTCTTAATGCATTTGAGACATACAGTAAACAGTAAATGGTAAATGATAAAAATACAGTATTTTTTATAATAGCCCTATTGAACAACTGTAGTAATCCATATTATGTCAACAACCGCTCAACTAAGTAAAGAGAAACAACAGTTCATCATTACTTTGACATGAAGACATGAAGTGTCTTTTAAGTAATAAAAATAAAGAAAAAAACATTGAATTAAAAGGTGTGTCCAAACTTTTGACTGGTAGTGTATATATATGCCTACTCACAAAAAAGATATATAAATTACTTAGACACACACACAGACTGATAGTTATGTACATGTGCTCACAGGGCGAGGCTCTGAGGCACTTACTAGTGAACCGTTACTACGGTAACTTCAGGAGCAGTGGAAGGAGAGACAGTTTGACCACCTTTAGTAACTCATCACTCACACCTGCAGGTCCGAACAAGAACCAGTCAGGTAGGTGCTACTGGAGTAAGGGTTCTATTGGAGTAAGGGTTGCACCTGTTACATTTGTTGAATTTTCTGTCATATATGTCATAGGCTTGTGTGCTACAAGATTGTGACAGCATGTGTGGGTATATGTAAATGTGTATGTGTAGGTCGAGCGGAGATGTCTTTAACAGAAGTACAGTGTCATTTGGACCGTGAGGGAGCGTCCAACCTGGTCATCGACCTCATCATGAACACAAACAGTGGCCGCGTCTTTCACGAGAGCATCCTATTGGCTATTGCTCTGCTGGAGGGCGGGAACACAACTATACAGGTCAGAACAGACACCAAGCATATAACTCATGTGTGGGTGCATGTGTGTGGTGATGTAATGTGTCTGTGTGTCTGATTTACTGCAGCGTTCGTTTTATAAACGTCTCACTGAAGATAAAAATTCAGAGAAGTTCTTCCGAGTGTTTTATGACCGAATGAAAGCCGCCCAGCTGGAGATCAAAGCCACAGTTACTGTAAACACCAGTGATCTTGGCAACAAGCGCCGTGACGACCATGTTGACCGAGACACACCCCAACGGCGCAGAGGTCAGCCATGTAACTTCAGCATCTCTTCAAACTATTAAAAGAATCAAATACATTGAAATTTATGGAAAAAGAAAAAAAGAATGAAATAAAGACTAAATAAATTCAATTCAGGTCAACTCAGTAGTGTGGATGGTGCCACATATAAACCATAAAGATGGTTGTCGATGTTCTGCCTTGGATAGGTTTAGGTTTAGTATATGTATAGGTTTAGGTTTTAATATATAAACTCCAGACATCCATTTTAAATATATATTTTAATGTCTGGAGTTTATATATTTATATAAAGCTATAAAACTGCTATAAAACTGAAAATGTCTAATGTTAAAAGCACTATACAAAAAAAAATGAATTGAATTGACTAAATAAATAAATGTGAGAAGAAAGGAAGAGAGCAAGAGAGAGAGAGAGAAATAGAAAACCAGGGAAAGTAAGTGTGAAATAAAAAAAGATATTATATATTGTGATGAATTTTTTTCCTGTTTGATATCCTATATAGAGTGAACAGTAAATACTTTATAAAGGCATCATTTTGAACTATAAAGTGCATTACATTTTGTTTAGGGGCAGAAGTGCACTATATAGAATGTCAGGCCGGTTTCAGATTTCACCCTGTTCCCTAAAGTATATGTTTTTCTTTTTTTAGGAAAGGATTCGGTGGTAATGGTGACAGATGATGCACGGGAACAGCTCCTGGAAGCGTCCACAGTGACTAAAAAGGCATTCAGCTCATACCGCCGTGATGCTGATCCTGAAGAGGCGTATGGTCACGTTGATGGTGACAAGGGGGGTGGGGACAAAGGGGCAGAGCAAGGCGAGATGAGCCCGGTCATCCTCATCATGCAGCCAATCCTGCGTTTCCTTCAGCTGATGTGTGAGAACCACAACAGAGAACTTCAGGTGTGTGTGTGCACATGTTTGTGTGTCTGTTTGAATAAGTACTTGGTTTGTGTGTATGATACTTGTGATATTTCTCCTCACACAGAATTTCCTGCGTTGCCAGAACAATAAGAATAATTATAACCTGGTGTGTGAGACACTGCAGTTCCTCGACTGTATCTGTGGCAGCACCACAGGGGGTCTGGGGCTGCTGGGGCTCTACATCAACCAGCACAATGTCGCTCTCATTAATCAGACTGTAGAGAGCCTCACTGAGTACTGTCAGGGACCCTGCCATGACAACCAGGTACACACCATCACAATGACAACCAGGTACACTTCATAGATAATCATACAGTAAGATGAGGTTATATTAAATAAATTCCTGTGTGTGTGTACAGAACTGCATTGCCACTCACGAGTCTAATGGCATCGATATCATCATCGCTCTGATTCTGAATGACATCAATCCACTAGGGAGGAAGAGGATGGACCTAGTATTGGAGCTGAAGGTGACCTGTTTTACTCTCACATAACACACTCATGCTCATGCCTTACAAACCCATTCTTTTAATTCAGTAGAAATAATACTGCACTTGTGATGAACCTGCTGCTGCGGCTTATGCTGGTGTAGATACTGGTGTTGCTCATGCTGAACATCCTGTAAACACATTCGGTGCTGTTTGTCTTTACTCTTTTATACCTGTGTAGTACCTGTTATGATTTATTAATACACTATCCTGTGTCACCTAAATGAGGATGGGTTCCCTTTTGATTCTGGTTCCTTACAAGGTTTATTCCTCATGTTGTCCTGCAAGTAGTGATGAGAGAAGGAGAGACCCATCACATCTAAACTCAATATTAAAATGAGCTCATTGTTCTACTGTTATCATTTGATTTTCTTGAACATCTTTTATAACGTAATGTTAATCCTTCACTTAAAGAATTCATTTTAGTTACACTTAAGCACATTAACCTGCCAGCTGACTGGGGCCTTTCTGTATGGAGTTTGCATGTTCTTTTGTGCCTACCTGGGGTTTTACATTTTTACATTTATGTCATTTGCCAGATACCCTTATCCAGAGGGACTTACATATACAACTGAGCAGTTGAGGGTTAAAGGCCTTGCTCAAGGGCCCATCAGTGATAGCTTGACAGTGCTGAGGTTTGAACTCACAACCTTCCGATCACTAGTCCAATGCCTTAACCACTGAGCTACCACTGCCCTTGCGCTGGGTTCCCCCCACAGCCGTAGGTGTGAATGGTTGTTCATCTCTGTATTAGTGTCACGGCGTCGGGCTTTGTGTAGCAGTTTTCTACTCTGCGATGTGTTTTTTTTTTTTTGGATGCTCTATCCGTGAAATGACGGAACAACACACTGAAAAGAGTCAATCGAGTGTATTTTCTGCACACAGAATAAAAATAAAAACTTCTCACATCACTCTCTTCTCTGCACCTCCCACCATCAGGACACGTTATCGAAAGCGAGCATACATATAACTTTATAACTTACAACTTAACAAAAAGACATAAAACATTCAGACACAGAAAATTAAATTCAAGTAATACTATTAAACATTGTGTAATGGTGTCAACTTAACGCACGGACAGCGCTTACCTGCATACAGAATAAAAATAAAAACTTTTCACGTCACTCTCCTCTCTGCACCTATTTAACAGCAGATAAAGTCACTGTGAGAATTCTTATGTCCAGTGAACATATTAAGCAATTATTTTAAACATAGAAATAAAATTAACAAATTAAAATATGAACTACGGGGTTTTCTCCTCGATAACCCCAAGGCGTGGCCGAACCCATTTTCCCAACGGGGTATCTTAAAACAATCATTCATTATTTAGAATTCAAATAGCAATTAACCCATTACTCGAAATAATAAACATCAAATTTCAATAACAAATAACCCAAAGAGAATACATTTATATAAAAATAACACATAAAAGGAAAAATCAACTGGCGATACACTTTCATTCACCCCTGAACAGTAATAATGAATGGTATCTTCCAACCACTTCCCATCATGCACTGTTCTGTAGTTCTTTTAAAGTAAAATTACATAATAATTTAAAGAAAAATATAAAACAAAACACCATATTTACAATAATATTAAATAAAATATAGGACAAATCTAGTGTAACCATTTCTCTCCCTTACATTTGGTTGGACACAAGTGCAGGTTAGGAGATGGCATAGTAAAACAATGTGTTTATCTACACACACGATAGCAGAGGTACAAAAACGGCAGGCAAAAAGAATATTCCACAAAACAGAAACAGGGTTGGGCAATCGGCAAACAGAGTAAACGAGGCTAGGCAGAAGGCAAAATCCGAAAACCAGAATATCAGGGCACAACTTTGCAACAAGAAACACCTGCCAGTCATATGTTCCAAAATGTTTTAATCACTTGAAAAATGGATAAACCAAACTAACAGTGCTATGATCTAAGTTATTTAAGACATCAATATGTAAATATCAGGAAATCAAAGCTGAAATTCTCATCTACCATCTCATATTCATTCTTTTTGATCTCAAATCCAAATCCTTTCAGTGTATATCAAAAACAAAAGAATGGCCTTGCTGTTCCAATACTTTCAGAGTCGACTGTATATGTACAAAACCTGTTTTTAAACAAGTGGCTGCTGTGGTACAAGTGAAATAACACAGACCTCACATCATCTTATTCAGCTCCACCTTGCCCAGTATTTTAATATCAGAACACGCAGGAGTAATATATCTATATCTATTATTCCTCATGATTTGATTTAATATTGGTAATTGGTCTTTCTGTCCTGTTCAGAATAACGCCTCCAAGCTGCTGTTGGCCATCATGGAGAGTCGCCATGACAGTGAGAATGCAGAAAGGATCCTGTACAACATGAGACCCAAAGAGCTGGTGAGGGCTACAGTGATACACAGTACAGCTACTGTTAAACACAGATATATAAATTAATGACTAAAGTAACAGTACTGACACACACTGTGTATCACTGTGACACACAGATAGGTAAATTAAAAATCTGAGTAACAGTATTGTGACAGATGGGCACATGAGTACTTAAATTAAAGAGCAGAGTAATGGAAGAGTGATTGTACGTCTCTGTGCTGAAGGTGGAGGTGATAAAGAAGGCGTATCAGCAGGGAGAGACAGACTTCGAAGACGATGAGGAGAATGCAGAGGAACATGCTGCTTCACCTCGGAATGTTGGCCACAACATCTACATCCTTGCACATCAGGCAAGCACACACACACTCACACACAAACTCACACATTAACCAGTACACACACAAACTCACAGTTTGTCATACTATTCTTGTGAGGACCTTCAATTCACATAATTATTAATGTAGATAATTAATGTTCTCTCTCTCTCTCGCTCACACACTCACACACACACTCACACACTCACACACACACACACACACACACACACACACACAGTCTCATGATGTTTTGTTGCTCTGACCCTTCAGTTGTCTCGTCACAATAAGGAGCTGCAGGTGCTGCTGAAGCCCACAGGAGAAGATCAGGCTCTGGAGTTTTACACTGAACACACTGCACAGATCGAGGTGACTGACGACGCACTGCTCTTTGTAGATTCTAAAAAAGTAAAGGCTTAAATTTAAAAGATTAACACAGTGATGGAATATAAGTACAGAGATGTGGTGTGTGTAAAGTTCACAGCATGTACTTTACATTATCATCATCCTCCACACACCATTCAGTAAGCTCTTGTACCCTGTGGATGGGGGTGTAGTCATCCCTGAAGAGACCACACCCATCAGGAGTAATGTTTATTCGTAATATAAAGTGGATCAGTCAGAAGAACTGATGAGTGAAGACAAACCATCACTGACAGAAATAAACACACCCCACACCATATCACACTGTTTTCCTTCTATCACCATTATGAAGTAAATTTCAAAGGAACCCAAAGCAATATACACTATCGAGTGAGCATATATAGACTAAACAATGTAGGTGAAATAGATTATTTATTTACTTGGCTGTGATCACTTTGTATAATTGTATGTGTGTGTGTGTGTATGTGAGTGCAGATTGTCCGCCAGGACCGCACCATGGAGCAGATTGTGTTTCCGGTCCCTCATATCTGCTCATTCCTGACAAACGAATCGAAGCTGCGTGTGTATTACAGCACAGAGAGAGACGAGCAGGGCAGCAAAATCAATGACTTCTTCCTCAGAGCAGACGACCTGTATAGTGAGATGAGGTGGCAGAAAAAACTTAGAGGTAAACTGGCCCCCCTCTGTATGTGTATGTGTCCGTGTATGTATGAGGATCTCACACATATCTTCATTAGACAATCGCAACAATGGCAGACCTGCTGACTCTCTGTGTAGATGAATTCTGTGTAGGAGCTCCACATTTTAACATTGGAATACGCTGCATTATCCATCCATCCATTATCTATACCGCTTATACGTCATTGTCTTGGGGAAGTTAGAGCCAATCCCAGCTATCATAGGACTAACACAGATGAAAAAACATTTACACCTATGGGCAATTTAGAGTATCCTAGCCGACCCCTCCTACCAACAATACTCTCTAACATATGTTCTCTGGACAATAAATTGGACTATATCCGACTCCAGCGGACTACCCAGCGCGAGTTCAGAAATTGCCGTGTCATTGTTTTCACGGAGACATGGCTCAGCGACAGAGTTCCAGACGCCGCTATTCAGCTAGCCGGGCTAACTGTGTTTCGTGCCGACAGGAA
>JAQQZU010000035.1:27080057-27090998 GCA_030068025.1 Parauchenoglanis punctatus | reverse complement strand
GCGTAAAATATGTTTAGATCCTCACACAGAGAGGCCATGGTCTGCGGTGTGCTGGTTTTCCCTCTGAAGTCCGCGATTGTGTTAAGTCCCTGCCACATTCTCTGAGGATTGTGAAGTTGTTGTTCCACTCTGTCCCTGTACTCATGTTTCGCTGACTTGGTTGTCTTCCGGATTTGGTAGTTGGCGTGCTTATAGTCCGATGTGTTCACGGAGGCAAAGGCAGAGTTCCGTGCTGCCAGTGCCATGCGAACATCACTGTTTATCCATGGTTTCTGGTTCGGATAAACTTTCACTGTTTTGGATGGGACAACATCATCCACGCAGTTCCTGATAAAGCCGCAGACTGTGTCTGTATTCATCAATGTTGTCCGCAGCCATGCAAAACATTTCCCAGTATGCGTGATCAAAACAGTCCTGTAGCATGGATTCTGATTGGTCCGACCAACAGTGCACTGCCCTAAGGGTTGGAGCTTCTTGTTTCAGCTTCTGCCTATAGGCAGGCAGGAGCAGAATGGAGCGATGATCTGATTGGCCGAATGGGGTGCGGGGGAGGGCTTTGTATGCATTCCGGAAGGAATTGTAGCAGTGGTCGAGCAGCCGCTCTCCTCATGTGTTGAACTGAATGTGTTGATGGAGTTTTGGTAAAACTTTCCTCAGGTTGGCGTTGTTAAAGTCCCCGGTCGTGTTAAAGCCGCCTCTGGGTGCATGGTTTCCTGACTGCTGATTGCGTTATAAAGTTCCCCATCTGCTCGGTCGGTGTTGGCTTGTGGGGGAATGTAGACAGCCATGATAATGACTGAAAATTCCCTCGGTAGCCAGAATGGCTGACACATAAGCATCAGATACTCCAGGTCCGGTGAACAAAAGGACTTTATCGGGTGCATGTTTGCATAATCACACCAGTTGTTGATGATCATGAAGCACACGCCTCCGCCTCTGCTTTTCCCAGTTAGCATCGCGACCTGTCTGCGCAGTGCACGGAGAACCCCGGGAGATGAATAGCGGAGTCTGGTATCTTGTCCGACAGCCAGGTTTCTGTGAGGCAGATCACGCAGCAGTCCCGCATCTCTCGCTGGAATGAGATCCGTGCCTGAAGTTCGCACAACTTGTTCCCCAGAGACTGCACATTAGCCAGTAATAAGCTGGAAAGCGGTGGCCTGTTAGCGCGCCATCTCAATCGAACCAGAACGCCAGATCTTCTGCCTCTACGTCGGTGTTTGTGGGTTCCACGGACCCAGAACAAAAGCGTCTCAGACGAGATGAATGGGGGTTCTACAAATGGAGGATCTGTGTTCCAAAACTTGAACTCTGGGAGACGGTAAGAAAGTCCAGCTCTTATGTCCAGTAAGGTTTGGCAATTGTATACAAAAAGACATAACATGTTACTAATGAGGAAATAAAAGAAAATTAGAATTAAACACAAAAAACCACTGTTGATTGAGGGAGCTCGCGACGAGGCTGCCATACTCGGCACCATCTTGGATGTAAACAGGATTTTAACAGTTTACATTAGTATACCACGTGACAAAGAGAAAAGGTTAATCAATAAATGCAGTTAATTTTTGTGCTTGTATATGTATACGCAAACACACACACGCACACACACAGGGACACACACACACACACACACACACACACACACACACACACACACAAAAATCTTGCATTCAAAGCACAAAGTCTTTCACACTAGAAAGCAAATGCTAATGCACATCAGTGTCTCTTATCTGAAATAAAAAGGACAATTTCATGCAGTTTAGTGACCTCATACGCAGCTCCTTTTCATTTCCACTGAAAATGGAATTGACGAAGCGGAACATCGGTGTGAAAACACCTTTATTACCTTCCGCAGTCCTGAGGACATTTTTAATCTTTCATCTTTCTGCACTGCGTCGCTCCGTGGCTCATGACACGCAGATTCATAAAGCTGATGTGTTCTCCTGCACGGGTTTATTAGTATTCAGATAGCTTTTGTGCTTTTGCATCTGTGCAGATGGAGAGATATGTAAATGGAAGAAGTGTGTGTGTGTGTGTGTGTGTGTGTGTGTGTGTGTGTGTGTTTGAATAAACAGAAGGAGCTGAAAGTCTAGTTGACTGTAATGCAGATTTCGATTGAGAAAAGTTTAATGGAAAAAAATATGACTTTAAACCCAGAACACTTCGTTAATAACAATAATAATAATAATAATAATAATAATAATAATAATAATAATAATAATAATAATAATAAACTTACATTCTGTTCAATATTTATCAGCTCTCACCATTCTTTAACAATAAATAAATTAAACAATTACATCATAAATTTAATGATGATTATTAATTAGTCCTCATAGTATTGGATTATTATGTCCTTTTTAACATAGTTTCTTTGCTGAATATTACTCTTACCAGTTATATTTTTAGCATAGAGTTAGCAAATAACAAAAATGTGGTTAATTAGCATGCTAATGTCACAAGGGCATTAACACCTGTGAGCGAGCACTACGGCAAACAAACAAACAGGCACTGGAGACAGCTGTAAGGTGAGTAAAACAGTGGAGTGAATTTTAATTGTGCAGTTCAAAATAAACAAAGAAAGTGCGTGAAGTGAGGTGTAGTAAGGTGGCATGGGAAATTAGCTCTTCTGGGTTCGGGGGAATCTTGCCACATCCACAGCTCTTCCTGCTTGAAGAGGCGGTAGCCATTGTGTTCCTCCGGCTTCCAGGGTTCGGTGAAAACTTCACTGCGAGTCTTGGGACAAAAAAAAAAAAGTTTAGAAAAAACAGCCCACCGTGATTCCCTGCTGCCTCCTTTTATCCGTTGTTGCCGTGAGCTGAAGAGTGGCTGGGAATCCTCATCCAGCCATGCCGGGTTATCTAGCCCCTCCTTTCTTGTTACCGCCATGAGGTCATGGAAGGGAATCCCCAGCTTCATCCCGATGGAGAGGAGCGCTTGCTGGTGTTCTCTGATGGGGCTACGTAGCCACAGGCATCACAGTGCCCCCCCCCCCCATGAGCTCCGAGTTGTCGGGGTATTGCCGGGAAGAGTTTCGGCGTTTTCATGCCTCGCCCTGGGCTGGTGCAGCACTCGAAAGGAGAAGCCCTGCAACGAGAGGAACCAGCAGGTTAGCTTACTGTTTTTGTTGTGGTTCTGGGTTAGCCATTGGATGGGAGCATGGTCTGTAAGCAGAGTGAAGTGTTGTCCGGTAAGGTATTACTGTACTCTATGGCCCATTTGATGGCCAGGGCTTCCCTCTCGATGGCTGCATACCATCGCTCAGGGGGGTTCAGCTTCCAACTGATGTATAAGATGGGATATTCTTCCCTGTCGAAGTCCTGTGCCAGGACTGTGCTCAGTCCCATCTCTGAGGCATCTGTTTGAACCAGGAAGGGGTGCTCAAAGTCCGGGTTCCACAGAACGGGCGAGCAGGTAAAGGCCGCTTTCAGCTCCTCGAAGGCTTGCTGGGCTTCCTGAGTCCACCTCACGTTCTCCGGCTCTCACTTCTTGGTTAGATCTGTGAGGGGGCAGCTATAGAGGCAAAGTTATACATGAAGCGCCGGTAGTAACCAGCCAGTCCAAGGAAAGAACGTACCTGTTTCTTTGTCCGGGGCTGTGGGTAGTGTCAGATGGACTCAACCTTCTTCTCCTGTGGTTTTAGCAGCCCCCAGCCGATGTTGTATCCCAGGTACTGTGATTCCGTCAGCCCCAGATGGCACTTCTTGGGGTTCGCCTTGAGCCCAGCCTGCCGTAGCTCTTCGAGGACTCGGCGTAGGTAGAGCAGGTGGTCGTCCCAGGAGTGAGAGTGGATGACTACGTCATCTAGATAGGCTGCCGCATTGTCCCAGTGCTGTCTCAGTAATACGTCCATGAGGCGCTGGAATGTTGCTGGGGCTCTGTGCAGTGGCCCGATGGGGTGCTGAAGGCCGTCTTGGGATGAGAAGACGGGGAGAGGGGGACCTGCCAGTACTCCTTTGTTAGGTCTAGTGTTGAGATGAACCGAGCCCTCCCCAGGCATTCTAGTAGCTCATCCACTCTTGACATTGAATAACTGTCGAACTCCGAGACCTCGTTGAGCTTGCAGAAATTGTTGCACAGACAGAGGCTTCCATTGGGCTTGGACACCACGACGATGGGGCTGGACCAGGGGCTGGTGGACTCCTCAACCATACTGTCCCTGTGCATGGCGGCGACTTCGACCTATATAGCTTGATGCCGGGCCTCCGGCACTTGGTAGGGCCACTGCCTGATGACGACTCCAGGTGGTGTCTTGATGTGATGCTGCATCACATTGGTCCGCCCGGGCTCCAGGGAGAAGACATCCCAGAACTGTGCTTCCAGTTCATACAAGTCATGGTGTTGGGTTGGGGAGAGATCTGGTCCTTTGTCAACTACTTCTGCCTGACCTGAAACGGAGGAGAGAGACGACATGAGTGCATTAACTGGCTCTACCCAACTCTTCCACAGGTTGATATGATATAACTGTGTATCTGCTCACTTACCTGGGCCCTTCACTGGGCCCGCTCGCTCAACCACTGTGTAGGGGCCCTGCCAGCATGCCAGGAATTTGTACGCGGTGCTGTGGACTAGGAGCAGCACTTTCTCCCCAGCCTGGAACTCACATGTTTGGGTCCGGATGTTGTAGGCCCGCTGCTGCTCCTGCTGGGCTGCTGCCATGTGTTCGTGCACAATGGGACCCACCTTCGTGATCTGTAACTGCATCTCCCCCACGTGCTCAATCACGGAGTGGAATGGAGAGGGTTGGGTCTCCCAAACTTCCTTGGCGATGTCCAGCAGTCACCGGGGCCGCCATCCAAACAGCAGCTCAAATGGGGTGAATTCCATCAAGGCCTGAGGTGTTTCCCAGACAGCGAACAGCACATGTAGGAGAAGCAGGTCCCGGTTCCTCCCCTCGCCCTCGATGACCCGGCAATGCATGCAGTTTAGGGTCTGACTAAACCGCTCCACCAGGCTGTTGGTCTTAGGATGGTAAACAGACATGAGGAGATGGTGGATATGCACCAGCCGGCACAGGTCCCGCATGAGCCGGGAGACGAATGGGGTCCCTTGGTCAGTTAGGATGTCCTTTGGGATCCCCACCTGGCTGAATAGCTGGACGAGTTCTCGGGCTATGTTCTGGAGATTCCCTTTCGAAGGGGGCTGGCCTCTGGGTAGCAAGTGGCATAGTCTACCAGCACGAGAATGTATTCATGGCCACGGGCGGACTTAGGCAGCGGCCCTACAATGTCCATTCCCACCCACTCGAAGGGGACTCTGATGATCAGGAGGGGGATGAGTGGTGCTGGAGCAGGTTTGTGGGGGGAAGTTTTCTGGCAGATCTGGCTGGCTTTACAGATACGCTGAACCTCTACCACCATTCCCGGCCAGTGGAACCTGTCCCAGATTTTTTCCAGCATGTTGTGGGGTCCCAAATGGCCTCCCAGTGGGTGGGTGTGGGCCAGTTGCAAAATGGCAGGGTTTTTTGACTTGGGCACAACGAGGAGGTCGCACGGCTCCCCTCGCCTTAGACAGCGGTAATACAGGAGGCCATGTTGGGTGAAGAAGTAGTTGGAGGGGAATGGCACATCAGGAGGCCCCCCCTTCCTCGTCGACCCACAGCACCTGGTCACAGCAGTTCTTCAGCCATTCGTCCTCTTTCTGCACCCTGCCGAAGTTTCCCTCACAGCCGATCTGTAGGCTGACACACAGAAAAGGGTTTGTTTCTATGGTAGACTCACCTTCTGGGTCAGCCTCATCTTTGGGAGCTCATCGCGAGCTCCTCATCTTCGGCAATTAGGGTGGCGGCTGGGAGTACTGTAGACATGCGACAGACATCTTCTCCGACGATGAGGTGGGTGTCTCTCGGCATCCTCCTCTTCTCTGAGCACCTCCTGCAGACCCGGTCAGTCTCGGCCTACGAGCAGAGGGACAGGGAGAGGTGGCATTAACCCCGCGGTCACCCTCTACTCACCAGCTCAGCGTCCTAGCCGGACCTCAGTGGCCGGCACCTCCCACACGTCCCCATGGACACGGGTGACTCAGATTCGGCCTACTGGGTGAGAGGTGTTCGGCAGCATGGAGGGCCGCACTAGGGTGATGCCGCTTCCGATGTTGATGAGAGTGGTGACTGGCAGTCCCTCTAGCTGCAGGGTGGTGGTCGGCGTTCTGGGTATGTCGACCCCGTGTAGGGGCGGTCTGGCTCTGTTGGCATGGTCACGTCCCGTCCAGATGTCAAGTCAAGTCAAGTCAAGTGGCTTTAATTGTCATTTCAACCATATACATGTAATACAGTGCACAGTGAGACGAGACAGCGTTTCTCCAGGACCAAGTGCTACATACAAGATTTTTAACGCTGGGAGGAATGTGCACTCCGATAATAAATACAGAGACGTTGGAAAGTATTTTGGTTGTTAGGGGCCAGCCAGCCGCACTTCCGCTTCCTCACACACCTCTCCCGGCACATCTGTGCACAGATGTCGCTGGCCGTGATGATATTGGCCAGGGCGGAGGGCAGTAGGACAAAGTGGGGGGAGCTGAGGTTCTTGGCGGGCCATTTAGTAGCACGGGGCATGGGCGGAAACGGGACATCTCCAGGGTTGAAGTGTCTGTCTCCATTGCCTCCACGAGCTCGCGGGTCATCATGGTCCGCACCCAGCCCACCGTGATTCCCCGCCGCCTCCTTTTATCTGTTGTCACCAGTGCCGGGCTGGGTTAGCTAGACCCTACTTTCTTGTTATCACCATGAGGTGCGCGGAAGGGAATCTCTGCTTCTTCCGGCTACATAACCACAGGTGTCACACACTATTCTGTAGTGATTTGTGTCATACATGTACATATAAAAGTGAACTCGTCAGTCAGCATAACAGGAACATAAACGTCCTGAGGAAAATAAAGAAAAAGGAAGGAGAAAAAACTTTTCTACCTTTTCCTTTCATTTATTGTTGGATTTCATTCAATTTGATACAAATGTAATGATAAGAAAAAGGACAAATGTTAGCCCTGCCCCTCAGCCTAGCTTTAACCTTTGTAACTTTTCCTGCAGCTTCGTCACCATGTTGGACACACATGTTGTGAAGCTGTAAAAAAGTGGATAAAGCCATGAGAGTTGGAGGTCCAGGCATCTTCTGCTTCATGCTAGACAGCCCGAGACCCCCTGCTGAAGGGCATAGGGGAGAGATGGAGAGGTTGGTGGTGCCAAAACTTCAACATAACTAACAAAAGGCAGAGATGGAAATTTACACCAAGTTACCCAGGAGGGGTTTCAAGATTTCAGTAGAACAGAGTTTTATTCCTTCACAGAAAGCGGCGCTGTCTAAACAGGAAATGCAACCTGTTTGTTTTGCTTTAAGAAAGTGTCAAATTAAACCCAGTGTCAGGAGGAGAGCGAGATCATCCACTAACATCACCTCCAATTCCATACCTACAATCATGAATCCAAAATTAACAAACAGCTAAATACTCTCATCATGAACAGCAGTGATTCTCAATGTTTGTTTTTTTTTTTTACTTATCCTGAATTCTCCTTAGTGAGATCTCTTAAGACCGAGTGCTTGGAGGATTTATATGGAATTCTGATTGTAACCAGCAGATGAACTGATTAGATGTTAGAACTGATCCGATCAGGCTCAAGGTCTCAGCAAGGTCAAATGTCTTAAATAGTTTTTGTTTAATATCTTCCTTCCTGTTTAAAGTGTATTTTAAGTTTTTTTTAAAGCATACATTTTAGCAACAAGAATGAATAGATGCGTTAGATTTATTATCAGAGACAGTATACATTATAGCAGCTTTACTCCAAACTGCAATAGCTCAGGAACAGATTTGCTTATAAATAAATTCATGTTGGACTTTGTGTTTTGTTGGTGTAAATTATAGCAAAATAATAGCAAAATTAATATTCTACACATTTAAATAATAAGCCTAATATATTAAATGTTAAGTATTGAGGGGAATACATACTTTTTACATGTTTTTCATTTAAACGGGTCACTGTATGGCAAAACGTCACTTTGCCTGAACACCTGTAATGTTCCAGGCTAATATATCAGACAAACTCAGGAAGGGTCTTTATGGGTAAGAGACTTAAGGAGACAAAAAGCACTAAATCTAACAATAAGTCTTCTATGAAACATGTGTTCAGGACATCACATTCATATAATGTGGCTAGTTTCTATCCAGCAGGGAGATTCTTCAGGTCCTGAATCAGATTTCTTTTTCTGAAAGTCATTAAAACCAAAGCAAGCAGGAAAATAAGAAAAACATGTTTTTAAAGCTTTTTCTGCCTTTTTTCTTTTTCTTTCATAAAGAAGATGAACTACAGCAGAGGTTGGTGTTAATTAAATAAATATACATCAGCGACCATTTATAAGTCTCTAATCACTGGGTAAATTATTTCTTGGCTGCTGTTGCCATGATCACGAAACAAACTTCAGACTAAGATGAGAAAAGTATAGAAAAGTGTGGGTGGACATATGTATGCTGAAAACTACACTTACACACACTTCCGGTGACAGGCGAAGTGAATAACTCTCGTTATTATGATTTAATGATAATTTTGATTTAATGATTTAATCTGTGATTATCTCGTTACTGTGGTGCCTGTTATGGGGGTGTGATTTATCAGGCAGCAGGTGACAGTTAGCTCTCAAAGTTGAAGTGTTGGAAGCAGGAAAAATGGGCGAGTGTAAGGGTCTGAGTGACTTTGACAAGGGCCAAAGGTGGTTCAAGGAAGGAGAAGCGGTGACCCTGCGACAGGGTGATGGGGCCCGAGGCTGGGGAGTGAAGGCTAGCCATCTGCTCCGATCCCACAGAAGAGCTGCTGTAGCACAAACTGCTGAAGAATTGAACGCTGGCTCTGATAGAAAGGTGTGAGACACAGTGTAGCGCAGCTTGCTGTATTTGGGGTTGCGTAGCTGCAGAGTGCTCAGAGTGCCCATGCTGACTCTATTCAGTGCAGAAAGCTCCTACAGGACCATGGTACAGAACTGGAGCAATGGAAGAAGGTGGCCTGGTCTGATGAATCACCCTTTTTTTCTGAAAATTGTTCAGGAATGTCTTGAGGAACATCATTAGGATATCAAGGTGTTGACTCAGTCGCCAAATTCCCAGATCTCAGTCTGTGGAATGTTCTGGATAAACGAGTCTTATCCATGGAGCCCCATCTCACAACTTACAGGACTTAAAGGATCTGCTGCTAACGTCTTGGTGCCAGACATCACAGCACACCTTCAGAGGACTTGTGGAGTTTGGCATCACAAGGGGGACCTACACACACTTCCACACTTCAACACACTTCAAACACATTATACACATTTCTAATGTGACTGCCATCGTGAACATCTGTACAACCTGATAATGAATATTCAGTATTAACATTGAGGAAGAACCATTTTTTTCTTTCCTGATGGATCTAGTTTAAATGATCTGGTCATCATGGTGGGAGTGAATTATTCATAGAATTGTGGCTTAAAGGTTCCTAATCAAAAATGGTTCTTGTCTGTAGTCACTCTAAAGAACCATTTTCACTACCTTTATTTAGATCATGAAGTTAAAAACAAAGTTCTTACACAAGGAATCAAACTGAGTGAAGGATAGACAGACTGTAGTGTGTGTGTGTGTGTGTGTGTGTGTGTGTGTGTGTGTAGTCACATCCCACGTGGAGTAATTGCTTATTTTCCAGTTTCTCTGAATCATAATTCCATGTTTGAGAGTCTTTGTGTCCCTTTATATAAAGCTTGATCTATTCATTATGGAAATGTGAGTTAACACATTCCGTGTGTGTGTGTCTTGAGTGTGTGTGTGTGTGTGTGTGTGTGTGTGTGTGTGTGTGTGTGTGTGTTTAGCCCCGTGGCACTGATGCATTCTGGGAAGGATAAATATAACACAGTCAGTGACCGTGAAATCACAACTGGACCCTGAGGCTTCGAAAATAAATGCGCGCACACACACATACACACACACACACACACAAACACACACACACACACACACACACACACACACTGCAGTCTGCTTCATTAAAGAACATTACAGAAAGATCCTGTAAGCATCTGAAGAATGTCTAGGTTTAAACAGGAGCCGAGATGAGAGGAGGTGCGATGAGTTACTCTTCACAATTCAAAGCTGATTATTTTCCAATAACAGCACATCCTGGAGTTTATTCCTGTTGTATCACAGCAATTTCACAATGATTTTAATTAATTTAAACAAAATTATGACACCTCATTATTTGTACCTGTTTACATTTACACATTGAAAGTCAGTTCTTATTCTCTCTCATGTTACAGTAACTGTAGACATCTCGCTAACTCTCCTTTCACGTGCTGGAGATTAGGAATGGAGGTAAGCGTTTATGTGCGACTTCCAAGTCGGCAACTCGTATTTCCCATAATCCTGAGAGCATGTGAATGCAGCACCGTTCTGACTGAAACTAGCAAGGAAACCGATTCTAGGAATTCGTTCACCATGCTGCATTCCCTGAGCACTACAAGCTTCAGCCTGATGATAAAATAATTTATTTTTGTGACAAGAAGATGAAAAGCCTTTTTCAAATGTTTCCTGTGTTCTGCTGTTTACCACGGAAGTGAGAGGAGGTTGGACAGAACATGCAGGGGAAGTTACCACATAACAAGGCATTCAATAAACACTGTTTTATTTCACTACAAAACATTAGTGAATGTTACCTAAGAGAAAATGCACACTGAAATCAGCCCAGGACACACACACATGCACACACATGCACACACACACACACGCACATACACACACACACACACACGCACACGCACACACACACGCACACACACGCGCACGCGCGCACGCACGCACGCACGCACGCACGCACACACGCACACACACACATACACACGCACACACGCACGCACGCGCGCACGCCCGCACGCACGCACGCACTCACGCACGCCCACACACACACACCCACACACACACACACGCACCCGCACGCGC
>JAQQZU010000035.1:27030507-27041064 GCA_030068025.1 Parauchenoglanis punctatus | reverse complement strand
ACAAATTTTCTGAGCATTTCTATATTTTTGTTTAACTCTGGGAACAGACACAGTCTCAATATGGTGGAACCTGAGTGCCGACTCTGTGCAGCTAGCAGATGGTCGGTTTAGCCTGCTTGTCTGCTCCCTGGCCTGATCATGGCATTGGACTCACAGCATTGTACACACACTTGCTTACATAACTTCTTATGTATCCTGGTGTTTTTTTGGTGTTTAAGTATTTTTGGATTTCACTCTGTGTGCACGTGAGGAATAAGGAGATGTTCATTGTGAAACATGAAAGGATTGTTGATTTGATGCATAAAGAGTAAAAAAAAAAAATTTCAGTTCTGTCACAGTATATTCCAGCACTTTTGTGATGTTGCATCAGTGAAGTCAGGAAACTGTTATCTGCTTAACTCTAAACAGACCTTACCTGTTAATGAGGTGTGTAAAAGAGTGTTTGTGCTGGAAGTCAGCTGTTGTTTCGACTCCACTTTGGAGGAGGCATGTCTGACTAAACTTCTGAAACTCCACCAATTAATACAGATAATCACTAGCCTGGGAAACGCCTTTAAACTGACTGTGGCATGGGCGCAGACTCACCACTAGGGGGCACTGAACACTTGGTTTCTCTGAAAGTGAAGTAAAGCAGGTAGCAAAACCTCTGTAAGTACAGTGTTTTCAGTGTGTGTTCAGTGTGTGTTTAAGATCTTGTTGCTATAAATGGCAGAAATCACAGTTACTGCAGTAATGATGACATTATGGGACGTTACCCTGCTTTACACACCGAATCTGAACCTTCTGTAAATGAGCAGCAGGAATAACATCAGGTCTCACACACAGATTACATTAGCTCTACTAGGGAAACGCTTCAGCTGAACTGTGTTACTGCCTCTTACTCTCGCTCTCTCCCTCTTTCTCTCTCTCTTTCTTTCTCTCTCTCTCCCTCTCTCTCTCTCTCGCTCTGTCTCTCTCTCTGTCTCTCTGTCTCTCTGTCTCTCTCTGAAATGTGTCATCACTGAGTCAAGCCATGTTTTCCCAGAATCACAGTGTGCTGAACTGTGGATTTTCCCCTCATCAGGAAAACAGTGATTAGTGAGACACGCGCTGCCTCACATGGTGCAGAACACACACACACACACACACACACACACACACACACACACACACAAAGAGAGAGAGGGAAAGAGAGAAATAAAGCTTTACTCCTTATATGAGTGCACTTCACAGGCTACTAGTGTATGAACTGATGGCTCCTAAACTCTTCATGATGCATTTGACATTTGGCTCCCTGCTGTTTCTTTTTTTTTTATTTAAATAGGCTAGATGAAATTATGGATCCTATACTACAGGATACAGTGCCTTATAGAATGTGGTTTGGGATAAACTGCAGTGTTCAGAGGATACAGAAAGGCAGGGGAGGAGGCAATAACAGGGGGAAAAGTATGTGTGTGTGAGTGGGAGTGTGTGTGTGTGTGTGTGTGTGTGTGTGTGTGTCTGTGCCATTCTCAGCATAGCATCCGTACCCCTCCTAAATCCTGACTCACATTCACTTTGTCCAAATAAGCCCACAGTATGATCTCGCAGCTGCATTAGTCATGATGTCAGACAGTCTGTTCCAGAGGAGGATCAAGGCTCGGCTCAGTGGCTCAGCCGCCGTCATTAACTCCCTCACACACTGACCCGGAAACACTCATTTCGCTCTGTTGCTTTGCGGAGTGTAAATACTGTTCATTTATCACTTCCTGTCCGTCACACACCCTTCACTGACTAAACACACACTTATAAAAACTCACTAGTTACGCTTTTCCCCTTGACTGAGTGGACAGATCCATCTTAAAGGTCTGATTAGTCGCATAAAACAGACCAGTAAGTCTGATTTAATTTAAGTTTTTAGCTACAGGGTCTTCAAGTACTAAACTCTCTTAGTTGTCTTTATTTAGTATAGAATAAAATGTGCTATGCCACAATAATACCCCTTTATAAATTAGTAAAGAGTTCTCTTAAAAGGAAATCTCAACGTGGATAAATATATTTATATTGCAAAAATATCCAGCAATGTCAAGATTATATTAATGAAAACTCCAGGCAAAGATGAAGAGAAGTCTAAATCGCACTGCAGGTATTAAACAGCAACATGAGCAGAAGAAAGAAGCAGGGAGTCTAATGGCATTGTGGGTCTGTAGGAAACCAGTAAGCAAAGTCAAAAAACACACATGAAGAAGGACATTTAAACTAAAAAGTTAGAATTTTATTATAAACTAAATCTAGGATGCAGTTGAAGATCACAGTAATTATACAGATTAATATGAGGATTGTTCAGGGTCGCTTTGGTCAATCATCCAATTACCTGTCCTTACTGTAACTCCTATTTATCAGTTCTATTCTGTACTTAAGTCACTAAAACTTGGAAATTTGTTTAATACACAAACTAACTCAAATAAATCCCAAGATTTGAAATGAACACAACATCTCAGTATTTATTTTAAAGTACTCTAGGGATATACATTGTAGAATAGAAATATAACTAAAATGTAATACCACAGGTGTAATTCCTTACAGTTTCCTCAAGACATTTCTAAGTTAATTATTCATGTTATATAAAGATTTTGCTCTGATTTATGAGTATGTATTGTTTGGATTATTACATTATGATAGACTTATTAGAAAGCAGGCATACATTATCAGGCCTCTCAAGTGTCACGCATTGAGCGTGACAGTCACTCTTTTCGGTCTTTTGTCACGCGCTCCCGCCACACATTGTATTTCTCACGTTGAAAAACAATTTGTAGGCTAACATGCCGCAGCGCCCAATATCCCTCTAGCCGTGGCTCAGTAACGCCTCCCTATGGAACAAGCGCGTCTCCGCTGGAGTTCAGGCGAGCCTGTCACTTACCAGCCAATCAAAACAAAAGAAGGGGCCTACACAATAGTCAATCAGAAAATAGCAGTATTGTATCTTGGTGAAATGCAACACAACAACCAATGGAAAAGGCAGTGATCCTGGACTTGTTCGCGTGATTCTGCTACAAACACGTCTTCCGAAAATTCCATTCCCCATCCACAGGAGCTCCGAGCATCACTTCCAGCACAGAGTCATCTCCTGCTTTACTGTTACAACAAATTCACTACTTGTTTGACACAAACAATGACAGCTGGACTGCTGTTAGAGAATGTTGCCCAGATAATTAGCACCAGTTTCTCAGTGCTGTGTCCGTAGCCTAAACTTAGCCCAGAGTTTTACAGCCTGTTCACTGACACCGACACCTGTTCAGAGGAAGTAGTCTAGGCCTGGTCATATTTCATTATCACAGGATGACTGACATATTCTCACATTATAATCATCTCTCTCTCCAAATAGGCTAAAACAATTTATTGGCACTAAATAAATTAAAGTGTATTGCATCATGGATGCATTAATCATTGCATCTGTCTTTCAAAAATGTCAGGAAAAAAGCAATTCAGCATCCTTTTCATGTGGAAAGCCCCCTAAAAAGCCCAGGTTAGAGGATGCTGGTCCACAGAAGGTGGCGCCCATTAGAGGAGGAGGTGCAGGTGGAAGACACACACACACACACACACACACACACAGAGATAAATTGAATAAATACTTTGTATTTGGTTAAATGGTCAGTGCCATGTATCAAATCTTTTCTTCCACACACACACACACACACACACACACACACACACACACACACATTGAATAAATACTTTGCGGGGGCGGTGGATCGTCACTCTTGCCTGTCTTAAAAACTTGAGAGCCCTGCATTATACATTTAATTATCATCTTGGGCAAATTTCATATCCATTAGGTGAAGTTTCCACACAGAAAGCTTCTTCTCCCTGTCTTTTTGAAAGAGTCTGAACAATGCATAAAATATTAAGTAATGTAGTAACAAAAAGCTGTTAAGACTTTAGATTATTGTAAACTTTTCACATTTTTTGTGTAATTTACAAGGTCACTAAAATTTATACTACTTTTTGTTTCTCGTTTGAATGCTCTCCCGGTAATACAGTATTACTACATGAGTGCTATTGTACCGCATGTTTGATTTGTTCATAAATAATTATAAAAATGAAAAACAAACAAACCAAAGCACAAAAAACCCTAACACACTTCCTGGTTGTACGTCCCAGCGGGACGCAATATTTCGCGTCATTGCGTCACTTCCTGCCTGGACGCCTTTTCCAGCTGCTCGCGCACAAACAGTATCGGTGTGTCGGCGCGGAGCCTCGTCTCCCTGCGATAACTTTACTTTAGAGCGTTATAAAGGTTTAATTAGCTCAGGAGAAGCGTCATAACGGGTGTATTTCACTAAAGGAGCAGTTAAATAATGCGATTAGAGTTTAACAAGAGGTGGATCTGTGAAGAATGAAGAAGAACATGTTATCATGTGTTAACTAAACTGAGTTACAGCTACATACTTTCTCTACATTGTACAGCAGAGAGACAGACAGAGAGAGAGACAGGTATAGAGACAGAGGGAGAGAGAGAGACAGACAGAGAGAGAGACAGGTATAGAGACAGAGGGAGAGAGAGGAAGAGAGAGAGACAGGTATAGAGAGAGAGAGAGAGAGACAGCTGCCATGGGGACACAGCTGAATTATTATCTTTATTTAAGTCTTTTCTGGGTTTCTCCTGTAACTGCCTTTAACCTGGACGCAGAAAAGCCCTCCGTCTTCTCCGGACCTCGGGGCAGTTACTTCGGCTTCTCTGTAGATTTCTTCAGTCCCACTGATAAACTGTGAGTATGACATTTATTTACACTTATTTATATTAATGACACACTCTTCTTATAATTAATATTTCCAATCAAGTGTCTAAAAAGCTGTAAAATATATTATTTCCAAGCATCTTTCACATTTGCCCCTTCTGCACTTTCTGCAGTTAATCCCGTAATAAACACCACCCTGTGTGATCGCAGCACAGCACTACCCCGGCTCATTAACACACGTCAGCCTGCTTTCTTTAATAAACACTCGGTTCGTCTGTAGATGTGAGTTTACTGGAGTTTGATAATTCTATTTAGGTCATAAATATAGATGAATTTGGAGGACATTACCATCACTCACCATTTTACAGATAATATACTTGATAGCACACACTATGACAGTATCAAGTAATAAATGTATTTTTATTTATTTTAGGTATAGTCTTAACACCTTTTCCAGTTTTGTCATCTCATTAGTTATTTAGAGGTCTTGTAGCCTAAATTACCTTTTTTTTTTTTTTTTTTACATAAAAATCTGCAATTTATTGGTTAAAAATGGTTCAAAATGCCATCTACTGGACTGTTTAAAAGCATCCTGAACGTTTCAAGGCCGAACGTGATGTTGACTGTTGGGGACTTATCTACATCATTCATTTTTTATAAAAAAGGGAAATGTTAACGCCCTGTAATCAGAGGTGAATCAGGAAAGCCCTAAAGGCCTCACCGTCCCCGTGCTGGTCTCTCCTCAGGCAGAACATCCTGGTGGGTGCTCCTAAAGCCAACACCTCCTCTGCATCCTCGGTGACGGAGCGAGGCGCCGTGTACAGCTGTCCATGGCAGCCAGGCAAGACGTGTGCGCAGATAGAGTTCGACAACACCGGTGAGCTCAGTACCCTTACAGTAACGTGCCCTAAAGGTGGCAGTGTGGGGTTTCTGGTGGAATACAGAACACACTAAATACAGCCGTTTTCCTTGTCAACCTTGTGATGATTAAAATGCGCCAAAATTGTGGTGTTAATGTTTCACTTTTGATATAATCACAATGCCCTAAAGGCAGATTTGTGTTTTCTTCTACAGTGATCATTTCTGTCTTAAAGTGTTTCCCCCAGTATAATTTAACGTGTTTACAGCTCATGCTTGTTTTCCTCATGATGGCTTTAAGTGCCTTAAAGGTGCAGTCGTGTCCAGTGCTAACCCTGAGCGCCTCTCAGGCAGTGGTCTACTCAGAATTGGTTCTTGTGGAATGCTTTAAAGGCAGAGTTGTTTCTTGTAAGGCGATGTGGAGTAGCCTCGGGTTTAAGCTCAGAGAGTTCTGTGTTATAATTCAGAACACAAAGGCAGAGTCGTGGTTCTGCTCAGGCTGGAATGATGTGAAGGATCGGCTTTGGGCCTCGGTTGTATTATATCGTGTGTGTGTTTGTGTGTTTGTGTGTGTGTGTGTGTTTGCACAAAGTGTCTGTAGGGCAGATATTTCAGCAAAGGGAGGATTTGCTTCAGGTCTGGACCTGTTAGGAATTTATCACTAAGCACACACACACACACACACACTGCCTCTATCCTGACTCAGTGTATTCTAGCTGGACTTTAATGCACTTGATACTTTATTTTCATTGAGATTAAAGTATTGGCACACCCATGTCCACTTGTCAGGTCTCAGTGTCTAACTCTCAATAGTCCAGAGTGTTAGACAGACACACAGAGATGCCACGCCCTGCACACTCTCTAAAGTGTTTAAGTGCTTACACAACTCGCACTCGATTTGTCGACTTCTCCAGCTTCACTAGGTGATGGTTTACATGTAAAAACCTGTTTCTTATATGTGGAAAGAGTTCAAGTGTCCATCTGAGACTTCTCAAGAGAATTTTTCTGAATTTTGTGACTTCCTGATTGGAAATAACCTGAGTGTGATCCACAGTGAGGAGAGGGGGAGGGGAGAGGAGAGGAGAGGGGGAGAGGAGAGGAGGAGAGTGGGAGAGGAGAGGAGAGGGGGAAAGGAGGAGAGGCGAGGAGGAGAGGAGAGGAAAGGGGGAGAGGAGAGGAGAGGAGAGGGGGAGAGGGGGAGAGGAGAGGAGGAGAGGAGAGGGGGAGAGGAGGAGGGTGTAGGCAGTCATTAATCTCTCATTCTCCACATGTCAAAGCTGGGCTTGACCCCGCCTCTAATCAGATCCTACTGAACTACCACACACCCACCGTATAGCATACTACTTCAGGTCCCGCCCCTCAAAGATCGCAGAATAGTCCTCACATGTTGAGCATGTGATGAGGGGTGTGTCCTGTGTTCTAAGGGAATTTGTCCTGATGGAATGGGTGTGCCCTATGGTGGAAAGGGGTGTGGCTTAAGGGAATGGACATAAAGTAGTAAAGTTGTGAGTTCTTAAACAGTGTGTGTGTGTGTGTGTGTGTGTGTGTGTGTGTGTGTGTTAGAGAGTGCGTATAAGACCCCGTTTACACTTGGTGTAATGCATCTTGGGTGATCTAATCACAAACTGACGGCGCTAAATACAAGTGTAAACGACCTCCAAGACTCATTCATGACATGTTTTCTCCAACCACTTGCCGAGGTGGTCTAGGGTTAGGATTAGGATTAGGCACGGACATGACATGAAAATACGTCATTAATGCTGGATGTGGAGGTTGTTTTGGTAACAGCTAGAAAAACCAGAGAGGAGCACCGATGTACGTGGCTGGAGTGCAAGAAAATAATGAAGGAATGTTGCAGGTTTAATGTTTTAGTATAATTTTGCGCGGGGACCTTTGACCTTCTAGCGGAAGTGACTTAGGCAGTAACGAAATTAGAACAAAAGCGGTCAGCTGGACACCTTGGAGATAAACACAGGTTACGTGTTTTGGCAGTCCATTTGTGACCTGAAGGCTCAAGACACATTTTAAACCCAAGTGTAAACAGGGCCTAAGTGTGTGGACATGTTTGCACATGCAGTCTGATCTAATCCAGTAATAATACAGACTCAAAGTGTGATTCATGTTCAGGTTTAATGTCCACACACACACACACACACACACAGAAGGTGATTAATTCTCTATAGCAGCAGCTCTGACAGTAGTGCAGGTGTATATTACTGTGCTGGTTGTGATGTGTTATCGTCACCCCCACCCCAGGTAACCGTGAGGAGAACGGGAAGCAGATGGAGTTTAAGTCGAGTCAGTGGTTTGGAGCTACAGTGCGCTCAGATGGAGAACACATCCTGGTAACTCCTGCACTTCAATTCAAAGCATGAAAACTTTATTAGTGTTGCTGTTTCAGGTACTGTAGTGTGGGTGTGTGTGTATGTGTGTGTGTGTGTGTGTGTGTGTGTGTGTGAAGGCGTGTGCACCTCTGTATCAGTGGAGTACCTACGGCTTTAAGGAACGTGAACCTGTCGGGACGTGCTTTCTGAAGAAAGGCTCCACAGTGGTGGAATATTCTCCCTGTCGCTCAGGTAACACACACGCACACACACACACACACACACACACACACACACACACCTCACCTCACAAGTTTCCACTTCCTGTATTAGTGAGTGAGCTGTTGCTATACTCAGCACTGTGTAGTGCACTCATAAAGGGAGTAAGGATGTGTAGTGCACTATGTAGGGTGTAGGAGTGCATTAAATCCTCTCCTGTGTCATGTGTACCCTGTGTAGTGCTCTGCTTTATGGTGTATAAACAGGCTTTAATACCCTATGTAGTGCACTACATGCTGCACATCCCTACTCCCTAAATAAGTGCACTACACACACCTCCTATCCCCTACCTCCTTTACACTCCTTCTCAACTCTCTGCTTCATAACTACAGTAAGTGCCCTATACAGGGTAGTCTCTGTGTATGTAGTGTTAATGTGTAGTTAATGTCTAATGGGAGTGATATCTGTACACTATATTTAAGTGCCCTATGTAGGATATTAAACAACACTACATCCTCAGCGTAGTGCACTTGTGTAGGGAGTGAGGAGGTACCTGTGGTTTCTCAGTCTGACCGACTTCCTCATCCTGTGTGTGTGTGTGTGTGTGTGTGTGTGTGTGTGTGTGTGCGCGCACGCGTGCGTGTGTGTTCCAGACTCAGCCACGCCTGAGGGACAGGGGTTTTGCCAGGCAGGCTTCAGTGCTGATATAGTGAAGGTACAGTTTATAATTCTCTTTCAGCAGTTACAGAATAACAGTTTTTTATTTTAAATGATCATTTTTATTGATTTTTTATTGATTAAAATGATTTATTTTTAATTTGATCATTTTTAATATACTGCAGATCAAAGAGTTAAAACACACTGACAGAATGTTTACGGTTTAAATATTCTTGATGCTGATGAGGTCATAAGGAGGCTTACAGCAGCTGACCAATCACCTGCTTTCAATTGACAGAAAAAAGAAAATCTGAAATAAATAACAATGAAAGAAAGAATTAAGAAAATAAAGAGAAGAAATATATATGAAGAAAAAAGAACAAGAGTAAAGTAAAGAAAGGAAAGGAAAAGAGGGAAGAGAGTGAAAATGCTTTCATAAAATAAAGAAGAGAAAAGGATAAGGGAAAAAGGACAATAGATGAAAACCAGCGGAAATAGAAATCAAAAAGGAAAATAAAAATCAATACAGGAATATTAAATGGAAAAAGAAAGAAAAAATCTGAAAAGTATAAAGATGTTAAATTTAAAGAAAGAAAACAGAAACAAAAGAGAAGTGGAAGAGAGTGAATATGGGTGGAAAAAATAAAGAACATTTTAAAGAGCCAAAGACAAGATGAAAACAAAAGGAGAGAGAAAAATAGAGAGGATCAAAAAAGGAATATGTAGAAAATGAAAAGAAAAGCCTGAGAAAAATAAGAACGAACTGGAAAAAAAGAATGAGAGGAAAACTGAAAAAATATGAAAAAAAGAAAAATGGATAAATTCTGGTTAATAAACTGAAAAACAAAATAATTGTAAAGATTAAAGAAGAAATGGGAAAAGAAAGAAAAGAGATAAGGAATGATTAAAGAATGAGAGGATGAATGAAAAGAGAAAAAAGGTAAAGAAAAATAAAGGAATGAAAGGAAACTGCTTTCACATGTATCATTTCATTCCCTGTAAAATCGCTGACGTACGCGTTATTGTGATCTTATGAGCAAAGAATTATCCACGTGACACTCACACTGTTACCATGACAACTCTGTTACCAGTATGGGCTAACTAACTAGCCTAGCCTCGGACTCTAGATCAGATCTATAATCAGTAATGCAGATGAACTAGTGATTGGTGTAACCATGGCGATGAAATATTTTACATTTTGTAGATTTTCTCATATTCGCTCAATAATGAGACCCGTTTCTTTGGTCCTCCATGTTTTATTTTCCTTGTTTTTGCCCAACTTGCGATCTGGTTGGTCAGCAGGATAAAGAGCTGCATGAAGTTGTGGTGAGTGTGTGTCCTGTGTCGCTGACGCCTGCTGCTTTTCTTCTTCCATCTGTTAGAATAAGCGCGTGGTGGTGGGAGGACCCGGGAGTTTCTACTGGCAGGGTGAGTCCCAGCGCCGTCTCACTGTCCCACTGTCTCACTGTCCCACTGTCTCACTGTGGTAAAGCTGTGAGAGTAACACCGTCAGCACCCAGTGTCTGGGGAGACACCATGAGGACCTATGCGGGCCTGGAGCAGAGTCTTCATCAGAACATCAGGCTGCGGTAGAAAAGAGGAGAGGGAGAGAGAGTGAGGAAAGAAGCGTGAGCGAGAGAGGGAGAGAGGGAGGGAGGGAGGGAGCGAGAGAGGGAGGGAGCGAGAGAGGGAGGGGGAGAGAGAGAGGGAGGGAGAGAGAGAGGGAGGGAGAGAGAGCGTGAGTGAGAGAGGGAGAGAGAGAGAGGGAGAGAGAGAGAGCGAGAGAGAGAGGGAGAGAG
>JAQQZU010000035.1:27008168-27021493 GCA_030068025.1 Parauchenoglanis punctatus | reverse complement strand
CTCACTCTCTCACACACACACTCACTCTCTCACACACACACTCACTCTCTCACACACACTCACTCTCTCACACACACACACACACACACTCACTCTCTCACACACACACTCACTCTCTCACACACACACTCACTCACACACATACACACTCACTCTCTCACACACATTCACTCACACACACATTCACTCACTCACACACACTCACACACACATTTACACACTCACACACACATTCACTCACTCACACACACACTATGATGCTTTACTTCATGAAAGAAATACTGATCCTGAAAGTGAGATGTTTAACACTCTATAGAACGTTGCTCATTAATTAGAAAGGGTGTTTGAGTATTTAGTTGTATTTGACACTGTTTTATTCCAGCGTGTGTTTTTTCTCATTAGGAATAATAATACTGATTTCAGCGGGGCTGCTCTCTGCCTCGGAATGAAAAACATTAAACAGCTTAAAATTGCTGAAATTAGCCTCGTGCTGCATAAGCCATGCTGGCACACAACACACACACACACACAACACACACACACAAACATGCACGCACGCACGCATAACTCTGTTATTTGGTAAAGAAACAGTGCAGACCCAGAGGGAGTTTTGACCTGAAAAGGCAATGAGTGAAAGATTAAAACACACACACACACACACATTCCCCATGCCTGAGCTCACTCCCTCTCATTCTCTCTCTCTCTCTCTCTCTCTCTCTCTCTCTCTCTCTCTCTCTCTCTCTCTCCCTCCCTTCCTGTGTGTGCGCGCGTAGGATGAATCCGAGTTTAGGGATAAGATCACTCCCATCTCCATCTTCATGGAGTTCAGTCTGGATTATGCGAGTGCGGCAGATAAAACGGGTCTGCAGCCCATCCTGGACCAGTCCAACCCAGCGAACGTCACCAAACAGGTATTTAACACAGGATAGTGTTCATAAACCCACACATGTCATCTTCATCATCATTAGCATCACAGGCATTATCATCATCACTCTGTAGTGAAAGCACAAACACATAAAAATTACTTCTAGCATGAAAAGCACTGATCTGGCAGCCTCTCGCCCCTCTCTCTCTCGCCCCTCTCTCTCTCTCTCGCACGCACGCACGCACACACACACACACACACACACACACACTTTACAGAATAAATCCATTCTTTCTCTTTCCTTTTTCTTTCTTGGGTCTCATTTTCTTTTTCTTGTTTTTGTCTCTTTCGTTTTGTTCGTATTTGTCTTTATTTCAGTCTTTTTCCTCTGTTTGGTTTCTCATTCATTCTAATTCTCTGTTTCTGTTTTTCTTTCTCCTCTTGATCCCACTTATGTATATGTTTATAATATGGAGGTGGCAAAATCTGCTAATGCTGTGTTAGCGTCAGCATTGTATACTGCGTGTGTAGCAAAATGGGCTAATTCTGTGTTGTGTGAACAAGCTAATGCTAGGCTAACAGTGTATAATGTATAATTATTCTCAATGACTGTATACACTTAATGAGTAAATAACATGCTAATGCCCACAATTACGTGTGTTGTAGTTACAGACCAAAACAAGGGGAATATGAGTAGCATCTGTGTGTGTGTGTGTGTGTGTGTGTGTGGTATAGGCCCACATACTGTTGGACTGTGGTGATGATAATATATGTAAACCAGATCTGAGACTGGCTGTTGTCAGGTGAGTCAAAACACACACACACATACACCCAGTCAAGCCCCACCCCTTCGGGTCAGGTGGTGTTTCAGCGTCTCTCCTCAGCAGTATATTTATATGTTGCATGGCTGTATGATGGTGTTGCAGTGACCAGAAGCAGATCTATATTGGTGATGATAATCCTCTGACTCTGGAAGTGACCGCAGAGAACCGTGGTGAGGGAGCGTACGAGGCCGAGCTCAGCATCATCATCCCACCTCAGGCTGACTTCATAGGTGTGGTGAGAAACAGTAAGGTGAGACACACACACACACACACACACACACACACACACACACACACACACACTCTGAATAACCCGCAATGGGAGGTTTTCAGTAGCCTGGTGTTAATCTTAATCAGTGTAGTCTAAACATGAAAACATGTGGGTTTAAATGCGTTCTCTCTCTCTGTGTGTGTGTGTGTGTGTGTGTGTTTGTGTGTATTTGTGTGTGTGTGTTTGTGTGTGTGTGTGTGTGTGTGTGCTCTTCTCCCTCTCCCTGCAGTGCACAATGCTCCTGCTTGTTCTGCCTCTTATTACTCTCTCTTTGGCATTCCCGATGGCCGGGCAGCCTGTGAGGTTCAGTGCAGTGACAGGGGAAGGCTGAGCCTCTATAATCACCTGCACTGCAGTCCACTCGCTGCACCCGAGGAGCGTAGAGACCTCCTCTGGTATATATTAACTGAATTTACTCTAGCACTTAACAAGTTAACGTGCATACCTGACATGGTTCTACTACTCCAGCAAAGGATGACCCTCCCTCCCTTCGAGTTTGACATTTTGAACCTAGTGTGCTGTGCTATCTAAATGATTAAGGACACGAAGTTTAAAAGTGTGAAAGTTTCTCGTTTTTCTCATTTTCCTGAGGTTCAAATCCAAGGTACTAAACAGCACTAACTTCAGCTTGTTAGCAGGATACACACTCTGGGATACGTTATACTTTATTTTTTTCTTTCGCATGTATATTTTAGTTGTATTGTCCTTTCCTTTTTAATACATCTGTTTTTCTTTGGAATCTAAAGATGCATTCGGTCAAACACTGTTTCAAGATCAGCAAACTCTACAGACGCACTTACCTGTTTGTGTTCCCGTCTTGTTTCTACTTTCCTGCTTGCTTCTAGTGCATGCTCACATTCTCAAGTCTGGACTCGGCGCTGCTGCAGGTGGAACAGAAGTGCACTGCCCTCTCGCTGCAAGCCAACTGCCTCATCTCCACTCTCACCTGCCCTCACTTTCCTCACGCCCTGTCGAAATGACACTGATAGGCAGGAACAATAGCTCTGCCTTGAGGCAGGCTTAGTGAGGGGGGAGGGCACGAAGCACCAAGGATGAGAGAATTTCAAAGTGTAACATTTCCAGACCTTCTGTCTATTTGTCTCTACATATGTTTTAGTCTTCTTCTTTTTCTCCACTCTCTCTGCTCGTTCGACATGATAGTTCCATTTCTGTCATCTTTGTTTCGCTGAAGGTGCAAGCCATGAATAAAATCAGGCTCATATTGAAATTAGGTGTACTTTTGCCTGTCTTTGATTACACAGGTGCAACCGTCTGTATGCAAACTACAAAATGGGAGTTGGAGCCTTTGCAAAAACAAACACTGGGAACACAAATGAAGTTTGTCTATCCGAAATAAAACCCATGTGTACACCTGGCAGGTTATGTCAGCCAAATAGCCAAGTTGAAGCTCATGGAAGAAAAGAACATATTCCTTTGATGCTTTGCAGGCATTGAATTTTCTCGATTTAAAAGTTGGACACTCCTAAATGTTTAATCAGGAAATGAAATAATACTTAAATGTTTTTTTTTTTTTTCATAAAGCTAGTGAAAGATTTTTCCACCTTCTGCTCCATTGAGGAACATAAAATTCCTTTTCTCCTAAAGGAAAACACTATGTTGTGAGGATTTAACCATTAAGGAAACTGAACTCGTTAGCAACTGTTTCTCTAAAAGTACCACACAGTTACTTATCCTTATTTTTGATCTTTTTTTTTTTTGTGGATATTTTAATATTCAGAACATTAAACCTCAGGTATGTTTCTTAACTTACAAGGAAGAGATCTATTTCCTTACTCGTGTTTTATGGCAAACTGAGCGGGAAGAATTAAGATGGCCAATGACTGATAGCCACTCATTTTGGGTTATTGAATAACTCCAAGTCCAAATATGGCTGTATCATTTTAGTCAGGACACTTAATGTACGTTGACGTAGAGAAAGACGGAGGTTGAAGATAGACTTGCCCTTATTTCTAACTTGGAGGAAAAGCTGTGTCATGTAGGCTTTATACACTGGTGAGGAATAAGGAGGATGTTAAGCCTGTCAGCAATGTCAGTTAGGCAAATGAGGAAGCTCGACAGCACACGTGCAAAACAAGAGCAAGGTGATAAGACCAGTATGACTACCAGCACACGCACGTCCTCTGATTACAGGCCATAATAAAATCCTCAATATAACCACACGTTTATTAAAATGGAAAACATTGCATCAGGAATGTCAACAAAGTTGCAGCAAAGAGGCAATGATTGAGGGTGATAATAGATTAATTCAATATGTCAGTCTGTTAGTTTAGAAACAAATCCCTCTGTTTCAGGTGCTTACCATTGTCTGGGACTCGGGTCTCATTTTACAAGAATGTGAAGTATGCCTTTACTGATACTCTGAAAGTCATGCATGCGCTCACAGAAGAACGCTTGCAATGAGGCTACGAAGTGAGGAGACCAAATTGAGGATAAATAATGATAACAAAAGTACAGCTGTAATACTTATTTGGTGACAAGTTTAAGTGTCTACACATTTAATTATTTGTTTTGCGTATAAAAAGATTTGTTCACTTGGCCCAACTGATCTCTGGGATGAATCTGAATCTCTAAAATGAATGCCTAATCACTTCGAAAGAAGGAAAACTGGGAACACATAACATACACAACACATGTTTCCAAAGAACACTTTCTCTGTCGACTGTGGAACTATCACAGTGTGTACATATAGCCAGGACTCCTTGATTCTTATTTTGGAGAGATTGACTAGCATCAAGTCAAGCCATGTCATTTCTTTTATATAGCACATTTAAAGACAAGTGTCTGAACAATGAAATGAACAAAAATGAAATAAAATACAAAATGAAATGAATGAAAGACAAAACTTAAAAGAAATTACATTGGGTTATGAGTTTCCTTAAAAAGCTAGCTACAAGCTAGCATTTATCAAGTACATATAGCCACTTTGAGTCTCTTTATGGCCATTGAATTTCCTGTGTTCGAACTTTCGGTTCATAGGCAATGAATACAGGAAATGAAATAATAATTTGAGGTTAATTTCTCATTACGCTAACAAGCTAGCATTTATGCAGCACTTTCTAATCTGTTGGTTTTGAATGCTCTTACAGCATCCTGTGTTCAAGACTGCTTAATGTTAGACACTTGTTTATTAGTTCTAAGCAATTATGCTGTGACAAAATGAGCTCTTGATATTTTGTTAAAGCAGACATAAAAAACTAAAGTGTAAATTAATTCTTCAAAAAGAAAAGTTTTACATTTTCATGTTTACACATAGGTACCTTTAATATATTTATTACTCTTGCCAGTAACAGAGCTCGAGAGATAGCCACATGTTGGACATGGACATAGAAAATCAATAACTTTTGCTGATGTCTTGAAATGTTTACCCCTGCCTGTCAATCACTGTGGGTTTTTTTTTATAATTCTTTTTTTATATAGGTCATCACTAGAAAGCTCACCTGAACCTAGAAATCATGTTAAAAGTAAAAAAGGCTGTTTAATAGCTTGTTTAAAAAAAGTTTATATATATACATATACACACACATACATATACATATATGTACATATATATACATACGTGTGTGCGTGTGTGTGTGTAGATAGAGAGAGAACGAGAGAGATAGATAGGTGTAACGTAATTAATAATGTTGTGTTTTTTATTCATAGAATTTCTTTAGAAAATAAAAGTGCTTCTTGTGTCTGGAGCATTTCTACTCCAGACTATATATTTTTAGATACATTAGAAAATCTCACTGTAGATTTCATGACAACTGGATGGATGAGAAGGAAAGTGAGACACCCTGCAGCCACAACATTACCTTAAAATGATGTTAAGAATAGCTCTGGATGTCCCTGATTACAGGTTTGGTTAGATTTTTAACCAATATTTATGCGTTCCACTTTTCAACTACAACGAGGAGTCTTTTTCTGGTTCTCCTTTCAACATCATCTCCTTAAGTTGTAATTTATTTATGTGTTAATGCTCCAATCCTGACATTTTATGAGGCGTGGTGATTCCAGTATCTGTAGAAACATTCACCCTTCTAATATTTTTACATTTCACAGTCTCTGGAGAATCTGATGTCATAAACATCCAGCCACTGGCAGTTCTTTGATTAAAACTGCTATTTAATGAGAGTGGGCAGAAAAGAAGGTCCAAATGCATTAAAAGCTAACGGAAAGGCTATAGCAGTGATGAGCAGAGGACATCTTTGAGGACACAACACAACACGAAGAAACTACAAGAGCAGAAGACCATGTGTAGTCCACTTTTTTCAGCTAATAAAATAAAGATAGAGCCAAAACAAAAGGCAAGTGCCAAAACTGGATAAATAAAAATAAAAACTCCTGCAGTGTCTAATCTCAAATCCTGCCATGACATGAAAGATATTGTCAGAATCGGACACATTAGACCTTACTGTACCACTTGAGCATAGTGTGAGTGCTACAGTGTAGTTACCAAAACACACTATCCAACTGACGCTAAGCTGAAGTGAACATCATCTTTCTTGATGTCCAACAATATATAAAGGTAGATAATGTAGCAGGCTAGCTAACTTATCCAAGTGCTGCTGGGCTTTCAGTAGCTTGTTAGGTTCATTAGCTAGCTCATGTTAATTCATACAAGTGCCTTTAGCTACATAGTTAACTACCTAGCAAAGATATTCTGGCCATTACCCAGAGGTTGTAGCAGCATTTAATTAGAATTAAGACAACAGGCAATCACAAAGCTTCCATGCTGTAAGTACACAGCTTTTTTACAAGATTTGTCTACCTAGTGTAGTTCACTTACCTAGCTAATAGCCATCATTCATAATCTTATCATTATGCTTCCATTCAAACAGTTAAGATACCTGATCAATTGAACCAGGGACGCTCATCTCCACTTTCTGCACTGTCCAATCTGTGCAAGGTTAGTCTTAGAATTTTAGGCAGAAACAGGAAATTAAAAAAATAATTTGAGGTTAGATTCTTATTAAGCTAACAAGCTGACATTTAACCAGTACTTTAAATGCAGAAACATTCAAGACACCTAATTAATTCAGCCAGGGATGTTCATCTGTCTCCACTGTCTCAGACATTGCTGCTGCTGATTAAACACTTGGCTTCTGAAGTAGGTCTTGAAAGTGAATTATGTAAAGGTCCACTATGTAGGATTTTGAAGGTATTTATTAGCAGAAATGGAGTATGTATTCCATAATATGCTTACGCAATTCATAACTATGTTTTCATTAGTGTAATGAAATAGCTCTGCCTCTAGTTAACAGGTAACTACAAATCATTGTGTTTTCATAAGCTTAGAATGAACCCTTTATATATTTATTTATTTATATATTTATTTATTTATTTATATAGGGCACGGGTCCACCTTTAAGGAGCCGCCACATTGCGCTGCTACAGAAGCACAGAACGGAGAAACCTTTAGGGAGCACCTTCTGTGTTCCACATGTTTTACAAGTGGCAGCATGAATCCCGAAGGAAGCAGCAGAAAGGAGACGAAGAACAGGAAAGTAAGACCATGAAGAAATAAAAGGGATCAGTGTTTGCTGGTGCTGGCTAACAAGTTTGTGACACAATTTTTGAAAACTGGGGATCATATTGATTAGTTAGCATGGAAAAAGCAAAGAAGTGTGAATGTAAGTACATGGAAGTACGCTAAGGACACCTGATGGCCACTGTACATTCTAATATATGCTTGGAAAGGGAGGGGCATTCAAGTGGTTGAATTCTACATAGTGGACCTTTAAAATGTGCTCATACTGTCTTTTAATTGGCTTTTAATCTTCTAAGGTGAAATGCATTGCAAATTTTTACTCTGCAATGGTAATCAAAAATAAATGTAGCAAAGTTGAATATCTTTTTTTTTTTACATAAATAACAATAAATGTTGCTATTTAACTCTACTCTAAAGTGAATTATGTACTCAAGTAATGTACGAAGAGTAGCTGTAATGTAATTTGTAGTTTGTAATATAGGGCCTCTCTCTGATCTCAAAACAGCCTCAGTTCTTCGAGGCATGGATTCCACTGGATGTTGGAAACATTCATTTAAGATTCCAGTCCATGTAGACATGAGTACATCGTATAATTCCTGCAAATGTTTCAGGTGCACTTTCATGAGTCTCCTGTTCTACCACATCCCAAAGTTATTCTATTGGATTCAGATCTGGTGACTGGGAAGGCCACTGAAGAACAAGGAACTCAGGAAACCAGTTTGAGGCAACTTTTGCTTTGTGACATGGTGCATTATCATGCTGGAAGTAGCCATTAGAAGATGCTAAACTGTGGCCATGAAGGGAAGCACAGGGTCACATGGCCAGCATGGCCACACCATTACACCACCTCCACCAACCTGGACTGTGACACAAGGCAAGTTTGGTCCATGGATTCATGCTGCTAGCACCAAACTCTGACCCTATCATCTGTGTGCCTCAGCAGAAATTGAGATTTATCAGACCAGGCTACATTTTTCCAGTCTTCACCTGTCCCGGTGAGCCTGTGCCCACTGCAGTCTCAGCTTTCTGTTCTTAGCTGACAGAAGTGGAACCAGACATGGTCTTTTCCTGTTGTAGCCCATCCACCTCAAGGTTCGACATGTTGTGCATTCTGAGATGCTTTTCTGCTCACCACAATTGTACAGAGTGGTTATCTGAGTTACTGTAGCCTTTCTGTCAGCTCAAACCATTCTGACCATTTCCCATTGAACTCTCTCATCAACAAGGTTTTTCCACCTTCAGAACTGCCACTCACTGGATGTTTTATCGCACCATTATTTAGTAAACTCTACTGACTGTTGTGTGTCAAAATCCCAGAAGATCAGCAGTTATAGAAATACTCATACTGAGCCCATCTGTCACCAACATTCATGCCACGGTCAAAATCACTAAGATCACATTTCCCATTATTCTGATGGTTGATGGTTGTTACCTGACGTTGCTGGCACGTTTCTGCATAATTTTATGCATTACACTGCTGGCACATGATTGGCTGCTTAGATAATTCCATGAATGGCTAGAGAATCCTATCAAAGTGCTCAGTGATATATATTGTATATATGACAGATCGATTAGTTGATAAATACTACACATGTCAAATTCTACACAATTACTGACAGAAATCTGTCAAACTCTGACACATTTTTTTAAACAAGGTAGGGCAGCAAACCAAAAAAAACGTTTTTAGAAGTTATATCTATTCCTTTTTAAATCTTTGCAAACATATAAGAAAAAAATTTGCTTTGTACTAGTTCGGGTTTTCGTCATGCACTGTTTATGTTGTTGAATCATTCTGTGAATAAAAAGTTCAATAAATTCTTTTTATTTTATATAAGAGAGGATTAACTTGTCATTGTTTGCGAAAGGAGGTTGTACTTAAGCCTATCTAACACTTATTGTGTGTTAGTCTAAGCAAGTGTTTCAAAACATTGTTACGTTGTAGGCAAGAAGATGGTGATTAATGTAATGTAAGGTAATATAAGGTTGGATTCTGTAATTTATACACACAGTTAAGTAACCAAAAAACAAACTGCAATGAAAAAAGTACTTATATGTTCAGAAAACACCTTTTGACACAGATTTCTTGAGAACACAGGTGAATCATTCTGAAACTTGGCTGCTGACTATCGCTTGTAAATGTGGCCAGAAGGACACACTGACCTTGTGTAATAACAGAAAAAACATGTTACATATTTCTCTGAGTTAGGCTGTTCCCTATGCTCCCCTACTCCAGGCAATTAGTAAGTATTGGCGTTTATTAATAAGTGCTGTTAATATTGCTTATCAGTACATTTAAAAAAGGTTATTCAAGGGCTAGTGAACGATTCATTTTGACTTCAAACCCTAATTTTTAGAGAATTTTACCTAAAACCTCTAAAGATTCATACGAAAAAAATTTATGTGAAAGTGAAAATTTAGATGAGCTCATATTTTAAGGCTCTGTTTAGATTGTATGTGGTATTTTACGCTATAAGTAAATTGTTATGTGTTTAAAGAAGCCTTGGTGAAATATGAAAACAACATGAAATCTAAATCCATCATATATTGAAAGATATATTGTATGTCAGTAGGTCTCGGGAAGAGGTAGGGCTAAACGGTCCTAGTATAAGATTAAGGTTCAAGTTTTATAACAGATGTAAGAAGAAAGCAGTGGTAAGTGTATGGACTTTGTACTAAGTGATTGGCCGCTTTGATTGCTGTGTATTCTATATTTCTGCCAAGGAAGTTATTAGGCCATAGTAATTAAGGCCAAGCACTGGTTTATTACCTGTAACAAAACTTGTCGACATAGTTAGATCTTTACATCAGAGAATTACAACTTGTTTATATGCAAACAAACGAATTGAGAAAACATCAGAATAACATTCCTTTAAAGGCTACAGTAACTTGAACACGTTTCTATTAAAGGTCCACTATGTAGGATTCAACCACATTGAATGCCTCTCCGTTACTTCCCCCTTTACAAGTGCATATGAGAATGTGTGGTGGTCGTCAGGTGTCTGTAGTGTACTTACTTTCACATTCCCTTTCTTTTTCAGTGCTAAATAATAAGTATGATCCTCTATTGTTCATAATGTGGGTTCTTAAACTTGTTAGCCAGCACCAGCAAACAATGATTCCTGTTATTTCTTCTTCCTGACCTTCCTTTCTGCTTCTTTGTCATCCTTCTGGTACCTCCTTCCAGATTCACACTGCCACTTGTGGAAAAAAAAGGAAACCCAAAAGGTGCTCTCTAGATGTTTTTCCTCTTTGGCTAACACGGTGGCTCCATTGTTAGGTGGTGGACCCGCACCCTAGATATAAAGGGCTCATTCTAAGCTTACAAAAAGGCAATAGTTCATAGTTAGAGGTAATTATGCACTAATGGAAAAGCATGCTTGTGCGTTCCATAAGTATATTATGGAATATATACTCTGTTTCTGCTAATAGATACCCTCAAAATCCTACATAGTGGACCATTAAAGTGACCCAATGTAATTACTCTTGTTTGGTCAGCCCTAGACCCAAATGAAAAGGAACCTTTGTAGTTAATCAGGATTTATATCACCGCACCTTAAAACTAACTGGAAATGATGTCCAGATTTGAGATCCTCACTCACTGTACTGAGAGGGACCTTATTAACCTTATAAAACCTAAAGAAAGTGATGCCAAGGTAGTATCAGGGAAAACATCTTGAAGCAGCATGCCTTTATTCAATACCCATGAAGAGGACACACTCCACATAACATGGCATGTCACAGTAGGAACCAAGCGTCCAGCATTTTTAGGGTGACCATATTTTGGTTTCCAAAAAAAAAGGACACAGAGGGCAGATTGATGGCATGGGGCAGACTCACAGTGAATGGCAAATGTAAAAAAGCAAAAAGCTTTTTTGTCAATTTAAAAATCTCGGCCTGATGTATTTATTAGGTCCCAAAAAGAGGACATGTGGTCACCTCAGCTTGTTTACAGACAATCTGAATATAAAAGCATTTGTGTGATAGCAGTTTTTTGGTTGCTGTCAAGTTTCATATCGTGCAATAGAAAAGCAACAGGCAATTTAAAGATGAACAAATAAATTGACTAGTATATATAAATGAAATATGGCAAGTATTCAAATAAACAGCCAACCTAGTCCAGTAGGGTATATTGTTAATTTATTACTGTATAAGCAAGTCTAGTCATAATTATTGCATTAATTAGTTGTGATTTAGTGCTTCCACTCTCATTATTTGGCAGCTTACAAAATAGCACTTGATCCAGCACATCCTTTTTGCATGAGAAACCTGAAGTACAAGCTAAGGTGGGGGTGAGTGAAAAAACACTGTATGTGGAAACGGGCCAAACCATGAAAAATATTTATTTTTATAACATTGCACAACATAATGAGCACAATTGAATGTGGCCACATGATACTAATTGAATGTATTGAAATCATAATACATGCACATGATTTAAAGGATTAAGCACTCATCTGCTATGGTTATAGCTCACTTTCAGGAAGTGTAGTTCATAATTTTATTCATAAACAGTGTGTTCATTGAAGTAAACAATGTCTCCGATTAAGATGCTGTCAACAACAAAAGAAACCTTTTTTTGTGAATTTTACATGGAAAATATGATAAATTACACAATATTGTCATATTTGATTTAATGATTTAAAATGTTCAAACCATATAATTCTTTTATCCTAAAATTGAATGTCAAAGAAATTGCAAAGTCATTCTCAGGATGGAAAAGATGATTACTGTGGGAGTTTAGCTCACATGGTTTACTGCATTTTATGGAGGAGTTGAAACACAGGATCATATGACCATTCTTTATGTCAAAGTGATAAAAAGAAAATGCCTATATGAATCTTGTTCATATAGAAAAAAACACCGAAACCTTGATGAAGCAAATTAACTTAATTGACAAATATTCTCACTTAAATTCAGTTTGTAAGCATTAGAAAATATTTAATTTCTGTGGTTATGTGAGAAGCAGGTGTCACTAGCAGGGATCATAATATGAGTATATAAATCCAGGAAGTATTTTGTTACAAAGTACACTGATTTTATGGCAGATATTATAAAAGGCAAATGACTAAATGCCTTAAATGCTTTAAATGCAGGTATGATCTTACCTGAAATGCCAGCAGGTGTCACTGAACAACACTTTCCCTGGTGATGAATGACAAATACAAATTTTTGAGTTTCAGAATGTTATAAAAATGTTCACAGGAAATGTAATTATTTTTGGATTGAAACTGATATTGTATTTCCGGGACTGAAAACATGGCAGGAAAGTGGGTTAGTCATGTTAATTAACCATTAACCATTAATAGATATTAGTGATAACAGGTTCCATTTATTGTAATAAAAACTGCTTGACAGTATTTTAAGTATGGATATTTACTATAGCATACAGTAAATCCTTTACACATTTTATCTGCTATCAGAATTCTTTTTAGAAAACAAAGCAGAGCAGAGTGTTACACTAGATTGATGACTTTCAGTGTGCACTACATCTTCATATGCCACGAGCATTGTGCTTGTCCTGCTAACTCATCATGCACTGTAGATGTGAGTAAAATCACCTGTGTGTATATAGGTCACAACCGCACTAAACACTGAGCTGAATGTTCAGTTCAGAATCTCTCTCTCTCTCTCTCTCTCTCTATCGTTCTCACACATACACAGACCACAGGCCTCATTACTGCCTCAGATTTCTTACCTCCAGCACACTCCAAATGTGCTCTAAGTTTCATTTAGTTTCATTCATCAATTTAAAAAGTATCTCGATAACTAAACCTGACCTTGAGGATGGCGGCATGGTGGTGCAGTGGTTAGCACTGTTGCCTCACAGCAAGAAGGTCCTGGGTTCGATCCCCGGGTCACCCAGGGTGCCTT
>JAQQZU010000035.1:26956592-26967036 GCA_030068025.1 Parauchenoglanis punctatus | reverse complement strand
TGTTAAAACAGTTAAACTTTCAGTATAACACACATTTTAATATCGGCTGATCTGTCTATCTGTCTATCTGTCTATCTAATTGATTGAAAGACCTAATGTTCAGGATCATTGGAGTCTCCGTGATAAAAACCCCCTGAAATTAAGAAAGTACTGGAGTAATAAATACAAAAATAAATATATATTAAAAAATGTACATCTGATAACAATGAGTCAGATGTTTAAGTTTACTGTTCGGTTGATCAGTTCCTTTATTATTCTCTTCTACCTGTATTTTAGTTTTCATGCCTTTACAGAGTAAACAGAATGTAATTTGTACATATGAACAATAATTAAATCTGCATTGTACAGGTGTGAATGTTATACAGTAATACTGCTTTAATGTGATGAGTTAAATAGTGACAGGGATTCTTCCTGAACTTTTTATTTCATATCTGCAAATAAATAGATAAATAAATAAATAAACATGATACAATAAATAAAAATAAATAAATAAATGAATAGATAAATAAATAAATAAATGTTACATCTATAGATTATATGTTATTATAATGTGTTTAATATGTTTACTAACTCTCTGTTAGTAACGTTCTATAATTACTGAGTATGGATTAAAAGGACTAAAACCACACTGAGATTCTGAAAATAAATAAGTTAAGCGTCATCTCTTCCTGGACAGAGAAAGATTTTAATTTAAACTTGAGATCTTTCTGATGTGATTTTGAAAATTCATCCAATGTTTAAGTTAAAATGTTAATTTCAATGTGATGTGAATTATTATTATTATTATTATTATTATTATTATTATTATTATTATTATTATTATTATCATCATCATCATTATTATTATGCTGAACACGTGATGCTTTTTCCTGCATGTTCATGGCATTGAGGATCAGCACTACCCTCCTGCCCTTCCTGCACTGCTCCACACTGTGTGACTGCAGAGAGCTGTTCAACATTGCCTCTTCTTATAGAGAAAGCAATGTTTTTCTTTTCTCAGATGAGAAAAGTAAAAATGCTATGTATACAATGTTACCTCAAGTCTGTCTTTAACAAAGATAAACCCCACCTCCTTCACAAAGCTTATTATTTCAGGCATTCAAGTCCAAAATCTAATAAAGAATGTTGTGAAGGTACTCAATAAAAATAATAGATCTTTATTTTATTTATTTAATTTAAGGATTAAATTTCTAACTTCCAGACACTCACTGTTACCCCTTTACCACCAAGGCAGTTCAAGGGTTAATTTCGTGACAGTGCCTAATCTTGAATTAGTTCATGTTTTGACAGCCAAAGAACCAGCTCTTGGCCAGGAAAACTGGTTCGAAAGCAGCACCAATACTTATACTTTGTGCTCTATAACCAAGAACCGCTTACATCAGGGGACTAGAGCTCGTGTAATGTCTAGACTGACTAATTCAAAGAAGAAGAAAAAGAGACAAAGTATTCTGACATTGTTGTTGTTGTGCTTGGTGCTAGCAGTGCTAGTGTAGTTAACAGTGCTAGCATGGCTGGGAAACGGAGATGTATACAGACATGTACAGTGACCTAAAGATGTGGCTTTATGGTGACTCTCTAGACTGTGGAAATGCAAACTGGTTATTAGAAGGTTCACAAGATGAACTAACTCAAAAACTTGCTCTAGCCCCGGTCCAGAACTAGCACCTAGTTTGCATTGGTGGAAAAGGGATTAAAGAGGCTTACAAATATTGTTCTTCCTCATCTATTTATTTAACAAATAGCATTGTTTTCAGGAAGCACACCCACCAAAAACAGTTCCTCATCACCGGAGTTCTCACTCACCTCCGGGGTACTGAGTTCACCTGATTCCCATGATGTCCTCATAAACATCTGTTTCCGGATACTCTGTGTGAAGTCTTGCCTACTTTACTTTCTGTAATTCCGTCAGACATTCAGGCATTTGAGTTATCAGACTGCATCATGTTTGCCATGTTTTGTTTGCTGCTTTGCATTATTTCACCAGTTGTGCCTTTATCAGTCCTCATATCAATGTTAGCTAGTTAGCATAAAAAATTAGTGTCAGTGTTTCTATACTAAACAGATCTTTTTTTGCAGGAAGTGGTCAGATCCAGCTGTGGCAGTTTCTTCTGGAGCTGCTGTCGGACAGCTCGAACGTGTCGTGCATAGCGTGGGAAGGGGCGAGTGGTGAGTTTAAGCTGACTGACCCTGATGAGGTGGCTCGACGCTGGGGAGCACGCAAGAGCAAACCCAACATGAACTACGACAAGCTGAGCCGTGCCCTGCGCTACTACTACGATAAGAACATCATGAGCAAAGTTCATGGCAAGCGCTATGCCTACAGATTTGACTTCCGGGGCCTGGCGCAGGCCTGCCAGCCCTCTTCCTCTTCCTCTTCCTCCTCCTCTTCCTCTGAGGCTCTTTATACGCTACACACCAACTTCACATCCATTCCATTCTCAGGAATCTCCAAGCTGAACCTGGTGGCTCCTGGTGTCGGCCCTCACGGCTTTCCATACTGGACCGGATCTGGACCGGCGCTGTATCCAAGTCACGGCCTGCAACCGCCGGCGCATTTCAGTGCAGCGCATATCAGCTGCGTGAACAACATCAACCACCTCAACAACATCAACAATCACTATAACTGAGGGGATGTTGTCATCTGGTGTTGGAATTTTCTAGGAACGGCCAGTCAAGGTGACTGGATTTGTAGCTAATCTTAAAAACATTCAGAAGTTTCTCCATGTTTCTGATCTCGTTTAACTGATTACAATCACACAAATCCACTCACTCTGACTTGTGCTATTGCTGTGCTAATAGATTTACACCTGTGCCTCTACAAACAGAGTTAGCATAAACTCTGAATATCGGCTGGCTGCAAATCCAACCCCAGCATCACAGGTCTCACGAACAATTAGCGGTCAAAAATTGCAGGATCACTATTGAGCAGATTAATTAGTATTAAAATGTAAATAATTTGCAGGATGTGTAGTAGCATAGCAACAAGCTAGCGAGCTAAACAACATAAACGACAAAACAAGTGCTGGTTAGCTCAGCTAGAAATGTAATTATAAAAGCCTGATGCACATTTGTGTGAACAATATTAACCAGAAAAAAGCCTCTCTCTTCATTAGCAACTTTTAGCCTATTGCTGAGGATTTTTAGACAGTTGCATGCTAATGAATGTAGCCTGGTTGCATAAACAATAAAGATGTTGCTATAGAAACAGTTTTCAGGTTTTTTGTAGCATGCTGCACTGATATTAGTCCTAGGTGTGCAATTAGAATTAAATCTGGAACAAATGAAGAATCGTAAATTAATTATAAATGAAGATGTAAAGCTGGTGCACTGCTGCTTCTCACTGAGCTTTATGTTAATGATGTGTGATTTTCTTACATTTTGCATTTACGCTAATATGAATTAAAGTTCATCAGTTTACTACACAACATGTCCAGAATTTTTGTTTTCTGATTTTAAAAACATTACAGTCAGTGGAGTGAAAACAACTCTCGGATTTATTACTCCACTTTGGCCCTGCACATTCATTCCCACATGACATGAGAAATAAAATGACAAGACAAAACAAGGCTTAAAACACTGAAGAAAAAAAAAAGATGCCATCCATTGAATTAACATTACATTTTAGAGTTCTACAGCAGCCTGTGATTCACTCATGTATTAATAAACATGAATTAGTTATCATGGCAGCATATAAACAATGTTCAAGCTAAATTAATCAATATAATTCCTGCATTTTGTAGAAATAAGGAGAAAAAGGGCATCTGAATAATTAAGAGCGATCAGTATGACAGATCAGATCAGGAAACTGACTAAATAAACATTGTAATTTGTCTCCTTGTTTCTGATTTCAAAGTGTTTTGTAGTAACAAAAATATTCCATCATTAAATGTTATTTAGTTAATTATGTCATGCCCTTTTACAAAAATCCTTTATTTTGTTAAATTTAAAATCAAAGCAAACAAAAATTTCACATTTTTCATTTACACTTATTTTACAGTGTGGGAAATATTTGAAGAGATGCTGAGATTGTGAGTCATGGATTAATATGTCACAATGATGGAGTCGTCTAATGTACTCAATCAATCAATGTCTTGATTTTGAAAAAAACTTTTGTTATTTTTTAAAGGATTTCTGTAAGGAGCGCATTCTTCCACATTTGAACAGACGTTCTTGTAAGAAAATTAATTTTTACTACATGTGTATGCTGGAAGTTGTAAACATCCTACACATTCTAAACAGCTGTGCTCGTGCATGGCCACACCCACTTACACAAACACCCCCAAATAACCATATATACTAAACAATCTCCCTTTAAAAGCCCAGTATCCTGACTGCAGCACTGCATGTTGTGGAGGACACACCGTGTGTGGAGAAGAGCCAAGTAGAGGAACGTCACTGATAATCAGGTAGAGATTCTCTTGCAGGAAGTAGCCTGAAAGTTAAAGGTGTCATTTGGCACAGATTTGGTATGGGGTTTGGTATGACAGTGATTCGCTACCCACAAAAAATAGTGTCATTGCTAGATGAAAATAAATTGCGACTATTACTGGTGAAGTGTCTCTGAATGGAATTCTTCTTAATGGTGATACCAAGCAAAGTAGCTATTTTCTTTTCTTATTATTTAAAAACTTTTTAACATTTACAGCATAACATAATGGCAAACTAATCTGAGATCTTAGATCTTTGGTGCGCTTGGAGTCCTCACTGACACAGTGCTGGAAACACAAGAGCAAAAAGGCGTTGTTGATAATCAACAAAGGACTCAATTCAAAATTATTTTATGTTCAAAGTAATAAACACAAAACACAAACTCTAACCGAGTATTTTTCTTCATCAGGGTAAAAAGGCTGTGTTCAAATAAATCTCAGCTAAAAACAACTGGATTATTCCAGTGTCTTATTTGAATTGGTTCAGTTTCAGTTCCTTCTACAGGCATCTGGCCTTCATCTGAATGCTGTTCAGCATTAATGCAGGCTTCAATAATGTAGAAGCCAACAGCTAAGCTTTAGAATATAAAGGGATAAAATCAGCATTCTTAAAAGCCTAATTGACACACAGCCAGAGTGCATTCAGTAACCTGTGGTGCGTTTAGTTGTAATCATGCTCCTGTTGAGTTGTAGGATTTGCCACGAGGAGGCATCAGCCAGGGCTTCAGGACATAACATCAGCCTCCTGCAATGTACAAAATGCATCTACATAACTAATCTCTTACAAGTTACACACTCACCTGCAATTTAGGCACATCCAGAAGCAAAGAGCTGAGTTTTCCTGGTGAGGACATTCAAGAGGTTCTTTCCTAGTCTTAGTCAGGCATGTGCATAAATATACAGACATGCTGCACAATAATAACTTGATAAATCACATTAAATGTGTAGAAACCTGTACATGTTCAATTTACACACAAAACTATACATGCTTATGGTTGATAAATGTCAAATTAGCAGCTCCATATTTATTATTCAGCTACTAAAATTAATCACTGGCCATGTATACTCACTGATCACTCCAATAGGTCCAACCATGGAATTATTAAATCAGCCAATCATGAGGCAGCAGTGATGGCATGGTGCCTGCTTGGAGTGTTTCAGAAACCGTTAATCTTCTAGCATTTCAACACAAAATTCTCTAGAGTTTGGTGCAAATCCTCATTGATGACTGAGGTCAGAGGAGAACGGCCAGCCTGGTTCATGCTGACAGGAAGATTAGTGTAAGTCCAATAACCACTGTTTAGAACTGTAGTGAGCAGAAAGCATCTCAGAACACCAGATTTTAGAACTTGAGACCACATTGGGCTGATTGCTTTATCAAACATAAAGCTTTTACACCTGTTCTGGGGATGTAGAATAATGAGCTCACAGCTCAGCTCACAGTTTTATTTTAAAAAATCCTCAGTGTATGGACCTAACATGCATCACTTGGAGCTAATCGGAGGAACCATGAGCACAAGGCAGGGATACAACAGTATTCCATCGTGCACACATTTCTACGTTTGTTACTTGAACTTATCTCTACGCCACTCATGACCCCTGAGCTAAAACAGTCTTAAAGTGTGTCCTGAGCTGAACAGTGTTATCATGAGCATTAGTGCTAATCTGAGCGAAGTCAGAATTACCCGGTTACATAACTCACTATCTGGCCAGTGTTTCATCGACTTTCTTTTATCTCTTTTAACAAACAAATAGAAAACATTAATGCATGTACATGCCTAATTTAACCAAACTGCACAGTGTCTCTTTAAATCACTTTTTTTCTTCCTCCAATCTTTAGAGGAAAGGCAAAAATTCTATTTGGATAATGAATTTAGCATGTTTACAATGTCATCTTGGTGGCTAAAGTGATGGATGTGATGTTCTCTGGGCGGTGGTGGCTCAGTGATGAAGATTCAGACCCAATTACTAGAAGAATGAGAGACTGAACCCTGCTGTCTTCTCCTCAGGACCTGTAATCCTCTGCTCTCATCCTAGTTTCCTAATAAGCTAGGATATATGAATAAAGGAACTGCACTATATATTACATGTATACTGTATGCAGCAATAAAGGCTGACATTCATTCATGGATAAACTGTATAAACACAGAAACAAGCAGCAGTTGATAACAGAATATTGCCAACACTTCTAGTAGTAGTGTCCAAAGTTCATAAAAGAAAATGAGAATACTCTTAAAACAGAGCAAGAATTCTAAAAAAATAAAATAAAATAAAAATTTAAATTTTGCATATTTATCAAATTTCAAGTTCAGTACAACACAATACAAGATATGCTGTCTAAAAATTATTTTATTTTAAAAAGAAAATTGGGAAACAAGGCACATGACACTACTTTACTTTTACCAAATGGCTCAAATCACTAAACAATAAATTTGTCAATAAACAGTGATAAATATAATGAATATATAATAAATTTCCCCCTTTTCCCCTCTATATTTCCATTTTGCTTGTCTTAAACCATTTAAGATTAATTTTGGGGCTTAAACGACTGTATGCAGAGAATTTTACAACCTTCTGTATGAATCCACAACAACAAACTAATTTAATAATTTATGAAAAACACTGCTCTTTACCCCAAAAAACATCTACTAGAAACTTAGACAAGAGAAAATATTCAGACTCAGACTCTAAGCATTTCCTGACATTGCATCAGCCCTCAGCAGCTCATTAACATGTCTAAACTCACTTCATATTTTAGTGCGTCAAGAAAAAAATTATGAACACAGACCCATCTTATTTACTCTTGTCATATGAGTTATTTATGCTGACAGAAACAAAAATATTAAGACAAACATGACAAAGTAAACGTTTTCCTCCATTATGACCTTTTAGAAGTCTGGAATCTGGAATTTCAGCGATCTAGACCATTCCTGTTCTTCAGCCCTCCTTCCTGTTGCAGCTCCTGAAAAACCTCAGTGAAGAACTCTGGATCCATGTTGATCCTCAGCATTTCAGAGCTGAGTTTATTGATGATACTCAGAGCCTGATGCCAGAACACATCCTTATTGGTATCAATAATGAAGGGCTGGAGCGGGTACGAGATCTCTGTGCCCAGGTAAGTGTAGGTCAGGTACAGGCAGGTGAGAAAGATGCCATGAAGCTCGTCTGGACTGGCAATATCCTCACTCACAGTGTCTCGGCACAGCAGGTAGACAAAGACGAGGATGGAAGATGTTATGAAGCCCTCCTCCTGCCAGCCCTGCATCAGAAGAGTCCGGTCCACATTCCTGATCCAGGCAATCACCTTGTTTGAGGTCAAATCAGAGATTTTAAGGCACCGACGATGCAGAAATCGACCAAGACAGAGCAGCAGCTCTCCTGTGGAAGCTTGGACAATGATGTGGCCTGGAGACATGAAAAATTGGTGGCTTGCTTGGTTCTTCTGCACATCATCTAGCTGCTTGGTTACTGGGAGTTTTGCTTGTTCCAGTTTTTGGGATGGATTCTTGATTTCTCCAGTCTGTGGTGGACAGTTTTTGGATGGTGCTTTTGAATCTTCTCTGGTGTGAATGGTCTGAAATGGCAGAGGATGTGGGTTGATTTTCTTGCCACTTTTCTGCTTAACCAGCTTGAAACCAAAGACTGAAACGATCAACCTTGGTTTGCTCAGGCTTCTCTTCTTGGGTTCATCTGCTTCGTCTTGTAACACTGGGGAGACGGAGAGCACTGTGCCCATTATTCCTGTAGCATAGGACTTAAAATGTTTATTCTGTATCAAGAAAAATAAAACACTCAAATAAGAAAGAATACAGAACCACACACTCTCTACAGCGATGCACACAAACTCCTACTTGCAATAATCCCATCATGTCCGTGGAAGAGTAGTAAACACTGGCAGGCTGATGAACAAATTGTAATCTGGTTTTAGAGCTAAATTTAGTGTGTTCCAATGAGGCCGTGTGTCTATACCTTTTAAAACCAGACCATCAACATCCACAGTCTACACATCAACAGTTTGGTTGAAAACAAGCAGAAGCAAACTTTAATTAATGAGATTAGTGTGCTGAAAGACTAATGATATAATCAAGACATTTAGATCAAGACCAATTGCCATCATATCTAACAGTAAATAGTCAAGTACAGAAATATTGGTATGGAAAATGCTATTATTATTACTATATAGTAATTTGTAAATTGTAAAATGACAGACCCAGACTTTTAATGGGTGCCAATATTTTTGCCATTAATTGGAACTTTGCAAGGTATGACCTTACTACTGACTGATTGACTTGGCAGTGTTTCTCAATCCCAATGAGTTTAATCTTAAAAAAAAACACTCGCTAGCATAGTAAACTAGCCAACAAAATCCAGCTCAGAAGTATTGGTGCTCTGGGTGAAAGTGCTGTTCTTTTTGTGGAAGGTAATTACTTTCTACAAACGTTTGGGGGGAAAAATGACTTTGAAGTGCAATTTTTGTGCTCAGAGCTTAACACATTTATTTTTGGAGCCCAGATGTGGAATGGGTTTGATTTTATACCATGAGTTAAATCAAGTTGCTTACAGCATGCATTCTCTGGTTTCCTCTCTTTAAAAGATTAAAAGGCCTCTGTCTCTCTCTCTCTCTCTCTCTCTCTCTCTCTCTCACACACACACACACACACACACACACACGTGCACATTAATTAGTTGAAGTTAACCTCTGTGCAAGGAATATCACGTGATATCATTATGAAATCATTAGAAGAAAAATGTGATGAATGCATGTTGATATAATGAAGATGTATAGAGATATAATGGAGACCAAATAAAAAATAAAAGTTAATTCACAAACTAAGCTTATACAGTGTGGTTGTTGTTGTAAGTGAGGTGGAGCGAGGTGAGGCAACAATAGATCCTGCCTCTAGTAACTGTAACACCAATATGGAGCGCAGCTAAACCTTAGAGTGAAGCTAATTGGTTTGTCTCAACATAAAAACCCTCCAGACCTCATTGCTAACTTGTTTGAAGGGAGAGTTGATGCTGTTTTTCCAGCTACTAAAAAAACAGTCCAAACCAAACACAAAAAACACACAAGTGTGTATTTCTTGCCTTTGGGTTATTGGTGCAGAAGTTTTTCAGCAGTGAAGGGTCTATAGCCAGCTCACAGCCTTCCTGTCCTGCCTCTACAAATACCTTAGTGTTCAACAACCTCTTAGTAGGTAATGAAGGTAAAGCACATCTTGAAGAGGGATGTTTACCTGGTACTACTACCTAGTAGTAGTTTGTTAAGTATAACAAAGCCAACCTAGGGTCACTTCCTGTTTTCGAATCGTTTGCCAGGAGTTCTTGCCTCTGTTGGCATTTATGCTATACGTGTTTTGTTCTGCTTTTCATCAGTAATTATGTGTTATTATTTTATTTTTGCAGTGTTCTTTAACTTTTTTCCTTCTGTTGCATTATCTTTTTTCTTCTGTTTTGGGAGAACGTGGTTTTTCTCTTTTTCATTTTTTCCCTGTCTAAATGCTGCAAATGGAGGCCATCCACATCGGATCTGCCAAAAATATTATCAACAAAACTTCAACTAAGGTACGTTAAACATTTCTCATGGCAAACATTTAGCTTGTTCAGTGTGTGGAGTGCAGGATGTTTAGTCATTCTTCTTCCATCATTAGTAATAACTTTACTTGCGATAAGTGTTTATTAGTTTTCTCACTGATGGAAAAGACTGCGGCATTAGAGGTGCGCATCCAGTCTCTAGAGAGGGTTAGTGAGAGTGAGAGCAGTGTAGTGTCTGTAGGGGAAATTCTGTATGCCTCAGGCGGAGTTAGTAATCTCCCAGCTCCGGCATTAGAGCCCTTACAACGGGGCGAATGGGTGACGACTCGGCGGCATAATCCCAGAGCCAGAGCTAACGCTAAGGCTCACCCACGGGAGCACCACTCCTCTCCGTGTCACGTGTCAAACAGGTTTGCTCTCCTCAGTGAAGCACCCGCTGAGAAACCTGAAAGAGCTCTGGTTATAGGAGACTCTATCCTAAG
>JAQQZU010000035.1:26901571-26914119 GCA_030068025.1 Parauchenoglanis punctatus | reverse complement strand
AACTAAGTAAAGAGAAACAACAGTCCATCATTATCCAGTCTCTTTTAAAGTCATAAAAATAAAGAAAACAATTGAATCATTGAATTAGAAGGTGTGTCCAAACTTTTCACTGGTAGTGTTTATATATATATAAACAACTGCTTATAGCTGCTATAACGTAAGTGACAACAGCAAGTGACTTGCTTTTCAGTGTAGATAAAAGTGAGCTTGGATATGTTATCCATATATAGATGTTTGTAGTTTTTTATTTATCTTAGTTATTTATCTGATAGATTTAGATATGATGTTGTGTTTAAAATGTCTTTAGCTTTATTTTCCATACATATTTGTAAACACAGTATCAGTGGAAAACAAATGGCGCCACATTTGTACTTTATAGCTTTCACATTTAATTAAAGACATTCCTCGAGACACAGTAGTGAACCATTACAGCACTGAGTTACTGAACATGCCTTTCTTTTCTTCTCTTTTTTTACAGGGCATAGAGGGAGAGAGACAGATGGCGAGAGAGAGACAGGTGACCACAGGGGATCGGGAGCAGCTAATGGTCTCAAACTATAATAAACGTAGAGCTCATAAAAGCCGCTTGCCTCCTTAAATCACTTTCAAGGGCAGATGGAGAATTAAAGAAGGACATGAAAGAGCAACTTAGGGCTAAATAGGCTACAGTTCCTCAGGCCTGCTGGAATCAAAGGCTTTTAACAAGGGAAAGAGCCGCCGCCGCACGTAAAACACTTATTTTTGAACTTGGGGAATGAGAAACTCTCAGCTAGATGTGAGGCTAATGTGTGTTTAAGTGACATAAGGCTGGTAGGCTGGTGTTCCTCATTCTACAGTATTCATCAGGTCTTTTTAATGTAAGTTTAGCAAAAAAAAAAGACATGTTCTGTTGTAGTTTAGCATTGTGTATTACAGCATTATGTTGAGCATCCATTTTCTTATTTCATCATTCAAAGAAAGAATACACTGATTTAATTTAGCAACATTTTAACTTAAAAAGAACATTAAAACGCCTCGCACTTTACATATTTATTCACCATCAATCCCTATCTGAACATCTCACCTGATAATTCCAAACTAGCAACAGCTATTTCACCACACAGCATACAGTAGCAAGGTAAGATTAATTAGCTAGCTAGAAATCTGGGAACTAGCTACAGTGCATAATCTGTGAGGAAGTGCTGTGTTCGCTAAGGAGTGATTTTAGGTGATCTATGAACACACTATGGTGTCTTTATCATCACGCAAACCGCACAGATGTGTTAGACCCCCGAAATCAGGAGGGCCCCCTGCTGGCCCCAAGCAGTTAGCTGAATAAACAAATAAACTAAATCAATGCATTTTTTCTTTTTTTCCACACCAAAGGGATACTGTAGCACTTTAGCTGTAGCTAGCTAATCAGGTCTTGTGGAAAGTTTGTATCCCAAAAATATTACTGAAAAGATGTCCAGTACAGAAAGCTTTCCAATGTGCTGGACTACGAGATCATCAGATGGCTGACATCTGTTGTCCCCAAGTCTTCACAGTCAGTGCAATTAATGCTAGAGGAGATGGTAAGCAAAATAACTTTACTATTTTTTCTAATGTCCGGTGAGGCCATAGCAACCCGTGGCCAGGAGCTAAGACAGAAAAACTGACCTGTGAGTGGCTCAAGCCAGTCATGGGTGTCTGTGAGCATATATGCTCTGAAGGGGACAGACAGAGAAAGCAAATGATTGCCTCACCCCCGGCGGCTGGCGTCATGTGACGGAGAGAGACGTATCTTGGATGGGAATGATATGACCTAATAAGAGAAAAAAAAAGATTTTCCTCAATGGGCTTTTATGGCCAACAGTTTGTTCACTGAATAGTGATTGCGTTCTGATTCTGTAGCACAGCAAATGTGCTCTTAGTAGTGGTAGATATTCACAAGCAGAGCACACCATGCAATATACAGGTGTGAATTAGCAGAAAAGCTAAAAAGAAGCACAGCTATTGATGCTGTGATCAGGATTACATTAAAATTAAACATCTTTGATTATGTCCTCAAGATACGCCAAATCCACCCCCTGCAAACAAAAATAAGGATGTTAGCTATAGTTACAAAACAAGCGACTGACTTTTCAGCTGGTTGAAATGACAGCCATGTTTGTTAAAACAGTACTGCGCCTGTGGTCTGGCGAACAGAATGATGGAATTACATAAAATACAGCCTCTCATCCCTGATTCTGGAGAACCCCCTGTCCTACAAGTTAGTATTTTTCCTGCTCTAACACACTGACTTTAACTCAGACAGGGCTGTTAATTAGCTGATTAATTGGATCTCATGTTTTGAGAGGGTACTCCAGGAACAGGGTTGGGAACCTGAGGCCTACACTGATGACACTTGTACAGCAAGGCCATACACTTTTCAAATGAGACCTGAAGTTGCAAAAATATAAATACAACCGTTAGCTATGAAACAAGCAATTCACTTTGACAGCCATGTTTGTCAAACCTTTCATGCAACAGAATTCTGGGTTTGCATACACTAAAGACACGTGCAACTTGATTGTGATGGAGTGGTGCATGTGCTCGAATTTTGCCAAAATAAAGAGCTTTCCTAATGGTGCCTTTGGTTGCAAGTGCTTTCCAAAAAATGAAGGCAACAAAATAATATGAAGGAAATACTGTCAGGTTCTAATCTTCCCTTACTGTTTAGGTACATTGTCCTCAGTGACAGTGCAAAATGAACAAGGCAAACCTCACATGCTGAACATATCGTGGCTGATCGAATGCATTTCTTGTAACCCCTGAGCACACATTTGTGTGTTGCCTTGTAGAAAGTGTTGGAGTATGGGGCTTCACTCTTGGCACTCTGTCAGTCAGAAAGCATGCTGCATGCAGATTGGGACTTGTCCTATTCAGTAGTGACTTTTTTGCCTCTGTGTCCTTTTTTGTCTGTGTTTAACTAGTGACTAATGAATGTAATAGCCACAAGATGCGAAGCCGCCAGGCTGTGGAATGCACTGCATTCAGAATTGTGCGTGTTGAACCACGTGCACCCTCAGGGAGGGGATTTGGTACGAAATACTTGAACGACATTCAGTTATCATTTCAAACCTATTGACCCAACACACACTCACATGCACAAAGAGAAAGCAAATCCCACACACACACAGATTTGCACACAATCTTTTCCGTGCCATGATTCCTCGGGGGCCGGAGGACGGATGGCACTTTAGTCCAGGACACTAAGGAGGACATAGAAATGCTGCTTTTGGCTCCCTCCAGAGCTGACAAGAGCAAATCAATCAACCAAATAATTTAGAGTGCGAGACATGGCCGGCTGCACTGATGGCACAGGAAGTGGGAAAATGAATTAAGGTTTGAAGGAAAATGTCACTCTAGGTTACAGCAAACCAACTAAACGGGTTTATGTTGTTGCCCGCTGAGAGTTGGGAAAGTGCTGTGAGCAAATTCACAGAGCACACACACACACACACACACACACACACACACACACACACACACACATACATAGCTGCACAGCAGCTGATACACTACTTCTTTCCTGGCCCAAGAACATCAGCCACATTAAGGCTCCATCCGAACTGCTAGTATTCTGGTGTTGGTTTGCGCATCGTTAAGCTACCTAGTAAATCTTCTCTGCACACATTAGCTAGCTATGTTAGCTTGCTAAATTGGTCTATTGTGGGGAAGAAGATTCCAGAAACTATGTACCTATACAGCTGTGGTTTCAGTAAATCACACTTAGTAACCTATCTTAGTAACTAGCTAGTGTTTGATGGTGCACTAGGGTATGCATGAGGATTCATTTTTACTAGCTGACCGATAATAATAAAAAAGTGGTAAACTAGTCAAGAAAAAACTGTTTCAGAACATTGCTAGTTTTATGCTGTTTACTTGTGCAGCAGAGAATGAGTCAAACCGCACTTCACTTAACAATTACACACGGACTACAGATTACATTTTCCAGCATCGATACTTCTTTACGCTGCACTGCTAATGACAAAAACAAAATCAATTGTAGCTATAAATGTGCAGAACAATATGTCTGTGCATCAGATCACATTATTTAAAGACATCTCAGTTATTAAAATGTGCTGCTGGTGCTGAGCTGAAATGTCTGATTCTGAAACTGTGATGCAGGATGGAAGCTCGTGTCCATCAACATCCTTATAGCACAATGAGTCAGACTTCCTTGGACGACGGATGCGATGTCTACAGGGGCATTTAGGAAGCATTTAGTTGCGATCTGGCCTCAGTAGAATTTGAAAATGATTCTGGATTTGAGCTGGTGTTCTGATTTGACTCTAAAAGCGCTGCGTGGGATTGGATAGTTATGCCCAACCCGCGGCTCAGAAAGCACTCAGTGCACTCAGTGCTCAATTTTATTTACATTTTATTTAGCTTTAAAGGCAACAAAAGAAGTGTGGAAGCAGGTGGAAGTGGGATTACAAAACGAGTTTTGCCACCAACTCTACAGTTAATGCAAAGTGGTATGAAGTGATAATCCTGTTCATTAAAGTTGGTTCATCTAATCTGTAATATTTTCACACTAATAATATATATTTATCTACTTTCTTCAGCTTTATTATTCCTTAATAATGACCATTAATGAACAAATTATTCCCTTAATCTATGTAAATAATACTGTATATGTATAGTCATGATCATTTATTTCACTTTTAATTAATCAAACTTTCTGATACACTTTATGTATATTTATATAGCTCGTATGTCCATTACTGGACTGATCTGAAGTTGTTCTTTCATGATTTGTCCCTCATCTGTTCATAATCCGAATTAAATCTGACATCTTGCACACAACCACAACAATCTTCTTTTCTCCATCTTCAGACGATACAATAAAAGTTTTCACTCACGTGTCTGGCCATGACTACTTTTTCATGTCCTTTAAACATCTGTGACACTGAAGACTTTCATGAGGAGCTGGATGGCGAGGCAGTGACCACATTAATCATCATACAGTGGGTGAGGTCATGTCTAGCAGCAGCAAGTCAAAGTGACTGGACTTGTAAACTTGAAGACGTTTCTCCACTCAGCTCAGGTTCCTCATTGGTTTCCCAACAGGATGAGTGAGTCAGTCAGACGGGTCACTTTCACAACTTCACAACATTGACTATACAGTAAGAAGAACCTTAGATGAGTGGAGAAGAGAACGTCAGGAGTGGTGATATTTCTTCCTGACCCCAAGCGCTTCATCGATTAGAGTATTATTCAGATGGGGTTAATTTTACAGACATGTGTGTCTTGAGTAACATTCCTGCAGGAATTCTGATATAATTTCTGTGCACATTTTGATATAAACGGAATGTTTTCATGTTTATTATAAGTTCTTGTTGTACAGGGTGTGGCTGATCATTAGTAGGTCACATGACCATAACATGTTTGCAGTCTGCACCTGTGTTATATTCTACATGTTACTGTTCTGCATTTTAAACTCTATCTCATTGTGGGATACACTGCGATCTAACAACATGTCAGTTCAGATGAGATCAATATTACCTGGAATTATTACTTACTTATAGGAGGTAAAATAATAGAAGAGTAATCTTTCCAGAGCTTTGCACACACAGTTTGTAAAAAAAAGGCATTACTGATTCAAACAAGACTAAAATCCCAGAGACATTCTGAGAATAATTACTCACATACACATGTTAAACTAATCCTTGTCTGAAGAGATCTTAAGATTGTAAGATTTAATCCCAAACACAATGTTGCATCAGGTCACGACTCTCTCAGACATTTACAGTCTTGCTTCTGTAGCTCACCTCGGCTGAAGATGATGCTCTCGTAGGGAATCTTGTTTCGCGTCTCAAGGCTTGAGCAATTCCAGCGATGCCCCCTGAACTGGTGCTGGCACTCGTGGATGGCGATCTGGATGCCCTGGATGGCCGAGGCCGTGACGTCCGGGTTCCTCATGCACATGTCCATTTGCTTCTTTGTCAGGCCTGGGAGCGTTAGACACACCGTGTTGGCATTGAGGATGGGATCGATGTGCTTGGACAGCCCAATGATCGCGTTTGAATCTGCCCTGGAAGACAAGTAAAGGAGACCAATTCATCAAGAATGATCTTTCAGTATTCATAAGCAAAATAGTGAGCACTAAGAGATCTCTACTGTCCCTGTAATTTGTTCTAGTTGGCTATGAAATCAAATTTTTTGAGTCCCACACTGTTCACGCTTCTCATGCTCACAAGCCGGAGGTACAAAGTGACAGGTGAGCGTTCATTTTCTGTCTGTGTTGCTGTAATGATGTTGTAAATCCAAATGGTTTCTCTGACCAGTCGAACGGCACAGGTGGTCTGGATTCGCTTCAGTTTCCCAAATTTTAGTCCTTCTGGCAAATAGTTCCCATTTACTGATGCTGCAAACTATGTATATAACAGTGGTTTCATCTTCTCCTGTCATATACAAGCTCTCATTAAATGTGTATACAATTGGCTCACTTTGCTAATCTAATTAGTGAATGAAGCTAGTACCAAGTAACACATAACTCAAACAATGGATGTTCACACTGATTAGTGTGTTATTTAATTAGAGTTAAATCATTCTGCTTTAGAAGATACAGTATATATAGCTATTACTGTTTCTGAGAAAGTCAAAACAGGCCACATCCACAAGAGGTAAAGTGACATGAATGTGAACACAAGTTTGTTAGCTACTAGATCAATAAACAGTTCACTCATTTCATTTATGACTGCAAGAGAATGTTATTCATTTTGTTTCAGTATTTATCTTCATATTCTTGCTTGTATTTTAAGAGTAGCCGGTATGGATTAAAACTGTTTCCTGTATATATTTTTGAACATAATTAAAATATCAAACTGTTTATTTAACGATTTACAGACTTAATAAAACAGAACCTAAAGGCCCAGGTGACTTCAGTTCAGATCTGCCAAATGATCACTACAACAGCAACTAACTTCAGTCTGATATTGCTCTTTAATATGTGATACTGACATGTTTGGGGGGTTTGGCTGGACACATGCGCAGGTATGGAAACAACTTTGTAAAACTCATGGTGTTTATTTTAAAAAACACACGTGGCAGGCAGAGGTACAAAAACACGGAAGCGCGAGCTTCCGCGCTACGCATGACAGAGATATCAGCAGCACTACGCTCTCGTGTGCCATGAGGAGTAGGTCATGACAGATACTGTTGGATTGGTGAGAATGTGTTGATTAATTTTCTATGACAGCAGCTCTGACAGTAGTGCAGCTGCACATCACAGCTTTATATTAAGGCGCTCGCTCTCGTCCTTTCTGTAGCAAGAGCTCACTCATGTACGAGGAATGCAAACAGCAGACGCTCCACGAATGTTTATGTAACATTTAAGGAAGGAGTCTCCAGTGTCAGATCTGTGTAACAGTGACAGGTAAAGCTGTAACTGTAAGTTTTTTGACATCTTCAGGACAGATGAGTTTACGCTTCGAATCCAAGAGACAGAATAAAGAGAAGCTGGTGAGAGATCGAGAGTTTATTGCTGCTATAACATAAGTGAGAACAGGAACTACAGTATACAGTGCTTTAAATGGATAAATAGTACATGTTGTTCATCACTGGCAAATCTCTATGGAATAAGAGGAATATATCAATAAACACTTGATAGGAAAATAAACTCCACACTGCACTGGGTCACGTCACACCCTGCAGTGTGGATTAGTTTTCTACATCCTCAGTGTTTGTTCCTTATTTAACTCTGATGGTCATGTGAGGAACATAAGTTTTAATAAATAACAATGTTCTGATTCAGGAATGATTAGCTAAAGGTGTGTCACTCAATTTGTAAACCAATCAGAGCTCATTATGTTAAAAAAAATCCAGCATATAGTATATTATCCCAGTAATGTTTTGCAGGCACAGAGAGCAGCGATTGATTCTGCACTTCATTAGTCATGTAATTCCGCTGCTGGGAAACAGTGGTTAGAGAAATGATGACTTGTGTACATAATGTGCTACTGATGTGTAATAAAAAAATTCAAGAAGAGTTAAACAAAGATCTGAGCAGTAAATTTGATCCTCCTGGTAAACACGTATTTTCAGGAAGAAGTCAGTTTATAACTTTACAGCCTAATTCCATTGCGATTAGATGCATTTCCATTGTGTGTATATATATATATATATATATATATATATTTAATACTTTTGAATTCTAAAGGTGCAGGAAGCAGGCGTGTGGTGTGCACTGAAGGCAGAGAGATGTGAAACAGGATCATTTATCTGCAGCGTGTGCTTGTGTTTACTGCCTGGCCATGACAGGCAGCCGCTCTGCTCACATCGGCGCGGATCTTTGAAGTTGAGTTTAATCTTTGAAGCAGTAATTCCAGTAATTCCAGTATTTATTACATTAGGCCATGTTTATGGTTTCAGAGCATGCACCTGACATCTGAAGGTAATTTCCTACAGCCTTCTGACACACCAACCTTAATTTCTCTCGGACTCCTTAGTAAAACAGTAATAACTGAGAACTCAACCACTCTCACAACAGTTTCTATGTGAAAATATACACAGGTTACGTGAAAAAAATCCTGCCTTCGATATCACTTGAGTTAAAAACTATCACAAATCCATTCACAGCTTCACAGTTTACAGAAAAGAAAGAAAAAAAGAAAAAAGAAAGAAAGAAAAAAGATAAAAATAGAAAAATGAGCTAGAAAGACACAGAGATAAAGAAAGAGCTGCAAGAGACAGAGAGAAAGAGGGATAGAGAAAATGGGAGACAGAGAGACAGACAGAAAGAGAGAGAGCGACAGACAGAGGGAGAGAGAGACAGACAGAGGAGAGACAGACAGACAGAAAAGCAGAGAGAGACAGACAGAGGGAGAGACAGACAGACAGACAGAGAGAGAGACAGACAGAGGGAGAGAGAGACAGACAGAGGGAGAGACAGGCAGACAGACAGAGGGAGAGACAGGCAGACAGAGAAAGAAAGACAGACAGACAGAGGGAGAGAGAGACAGACATAGGGACAGACAGACAGACAGAGGGAGAGACAGACAACCATAAAGAGGGAGAGACAGACAGAGGGAGAGACAGACAGACAGAGGGAGACACAGACAGACAGAGGGAGAGACAGACAGACAGACAGAGGCACGCACCTGTTGCAGAATGACAATACAAATAATAAAAACACATCTGATTGGTCTAAAAGCCTTGATGGAATGTTGTGGACCTGCTGTTTATAACTAATTTATAATCAAACAGTAAAATGAATAAAGACACTAAGCCTCGGCAGTGTGCTGCTTTATAACACATAAAAGCCCTGCAGCTTCCATATAATTACTAAGCTGTGGAGGTAGGAACGGAGTTACAGTTGTGGTATTTCATTATATTAGGCCACATATCTGTATCACATCAGAGGAGACACTAATTAATCAGATACTTTACTTGGAGAAGTGAATATTTTATGGAAAAATGATGAATGAAGTTAAAGTTTCAGATGAGCGCTCAGTCAGCTTGTCCTTCACACCATGGACACGTTTTCTTTATGGCAGAGCGCATGGAATTAACATAAACACATTAATTCAACAAATCAGCACTGTGAATTAAAAGCCCACACATTATGATTTCATCTCCTCAATACAGTGCCTACATTAGTTAGTGCTCATGAGAAACTGTCAGATCAGGAAACTGTAAAATAACAGTGCACGCTGGATCAAGTGCTATTCTATGTGCTGCTGAATAATGAGATTGGAAGCCATTTTGGTGAATTACTTTAGTGATTAACGTGATAATTACAACAAGCTGTCACATATTCTAGTTCTCAGCCCACACTGCACATCTTAAGCTTTGCTACACGTGTCGCAGCTGTCAGCGTGAGCGCACTGCTTCCAGGCTTTATGTTAGTGTTCACAAATCCATGTGTGTTTTTTTCAGTTCGTGTCTTGTCACTAATTTAGCTTCCTAATGTGTCATAATAGTTCTCACCGGGTTTGTTTTCATTCTTGATTAATTTGTGTGATTCACAGTCGGTTTCTTGCCCAGTTGTCCTACTTCTTGCTCATGTTTGTTTTGACTTCTTGGTTTTGACCCATGCTTGTCTTTCCAGTTTTGAATATGGATTATACCTGTTTGTTGCTGCATGCCTGTGTTTTTAACTCCTGCTGTGGACTTTGATTATGAATGCCGAATGTGCCCTAATAAACACACTGATCTTACTCTCACACCTTTATAAAGAACAACATAACACTTGGAAGCATCTACATTCGTGGTAGCCATGACAAAGATTTTTGATTTAATTCAACACCATTTTCTCATTCACATGTCAATATTAGTCTATTAATTTTTCATTTTGTATTACATTGAATTATATTTTACAGCAAACAAAATAAACATTATTTCATTCTTCAGTCCATACAGTCCATACCAGACTACAGCTGTACCTCAGTGCATCCATATCCATTCTTTAATATTGTAAGTCACTATGATGTCAGTAATCATACTGAGACAATGGTACTGAGGGAGGTCACACATGCACATTACACCCATGATAATTGACATTCAAAAAAGTGTTAATGTGCAGGAGAAATGCCTCTGGCGTGGCAAATGAGGGCCTGATAAACCTGAATCAGGAGCAGCATGACCAGAAAAAAAGAAAAAAGAGAAAAAGCATGACTAAGAAAATGCTTTATCTCATAGAAAAACAAACAAACAAAAAAGCACTCCGGATTTTTCTGGATTTTATCTACTTAAATGGTAATCAGATACCGATTTTACTTTTAAACAAACAAACAAACAAATAAGCAAATTAATGAATAAATAAAGCATTCCCTTATCACAAAATATGCAATGGTTCATGCAGCCTATTTTTTTCACCCTAATATCTTTTCAGTTCATTTGAAAAGTTCATTTGAAAGCAATATTCTGAGTGTAAAGTGACCGAACCTGTTTCATCAGCTGAAGCTGCACTTAAAGGTAATTGTGCATTTATTCAGAACTAGTTTTCATTCAGCTCTGATAACAAGCATGTTATTATACAGGGCAACAGCTGTTATGCTGTCAAAGATTTACAGCTTCTCCTTTTCTCTTTTGCTTTGTATTTTAATTTTGATTTATAGTAAATATATTTGAAGTGGGAATAGCAGGATTAAATAATAAAGGAACAAACATTAAAAAGCACACAGTCTTCTGAAACAACACTTTTGTATAGCAGAAAAAAGTTTGTGACAACAGAGAGAGTGAGGAGGAGGAGTAAACAGGGGAAGAAGAAAAGATTAAAGAGATCAATAGATGAGGAAAATAGAAAAATAAACAAAAAAATGAAAAGGTATAGAAAAGTATATTCCTGTACAAGAAAGGATAGAGAAGAAGAACAAGAAGAAGAAGAAAAGAATGTGTGAAGCTGAAGAGATCGGAGAGAAAAAGACAGAAGAATGATAGAAAGAGTAAGAGAACAGTAGAAAGAGAAGATGTAGAGAAGAAGAAGAAGTAGAAGAAGAAGAAGAAGAAGAAGAAGAAGAAGAAGAAGAAGAAGAAGAAGAAGAAGAAAAGAGTAGGGGAATAATAGAAATGAAAGAAAAGAGAAAAACAGACAACAAATAAATTAAGAGAAAATGTTCTATGAGAAAGGTGAGAAGGAGGAGAAGAATGGTGGACAGAATAAGAAAAAGAAAGATGAAGAGATTGGGAGAGGAAGAAGAAGAGAATATGAGGAGATGAAGAAGAGATCAAGTAAATTCAAAGAGAATAGAAAAATAAACAACAAATAAATGAAGAGGAGAAAGAGAAAAATAGGAGAGATCAAGAGAAGAAAAAGAGCAATAAGTAGAGAGGAAAGGAAAATAAAAGATGAAGGATAGTAGAACAACAAATGAGAAGGAGAAGATGAGCAAGAAGAAGATGAAGAAGAGAATATGAGTAAAGGAAGGGAAATAAAAAATAGACCAGAACTAAATGAGGAGAAGAAGATGAGCGTATCTCTGGATGAGAAAGGAGAGAAAGAATAAGAAAATAGAGGACAGACAGATCAAGAGACAAACGGGAAGAATTAAAGCTGGATTGGGTAAATGAAGAGAATGAAGGACAAGAACAAGATAAACTGTAGAGATGAAATGAGAAGAATAAAAGATGATGGAGAAGAGAGGAAGAAGATCTTACCTGGGTAGGAGAAAGGAGAGAAGGTGGAGAAGGTGGAACAGTCTCATCCTGAAGCTGTCCATCCAAAAAATTAATAATATAAAAATAAAGTGTAATAAAGTAGAAAATTGTCCTGTGGACTGTTCCAGTAGAGTTTCAGTTGCAGTTCTTCTCAGATAAAATCAGTGGATGTTCCTCAGATGAGGTTCCTCTGTAAGATCAATGTCAGAGAACTCCAGTTCTGTTCCTGTGCGAGATCAGACCTTCTGCAGGAGAAGAGGAAGCTGGGCTTGGTGTCTTTCAATGCTTTAAAAAACTTTCCTCCAGGTGAGTTCCTTCTACACCTTTACAGTGTGTGTGTGTGTGTGTGTGGTGAGCAGCTGGAGCAGAATCTAGGCAGGAAAACTCTCAGTGTGTGTGTGTGTGTGTGTGTGTGTGTGTGTGTGTGTGTGTGTGTGTGTGTG
>JAQQZU010000035.1:26823159-26826678 GCA_030068025.1 Parauchenoglanis punctatus | reverse complement strand
CCCCCCCCCCCCCCCCCCCCCCCCCCCCCCCCCCCCCCCCCCCCCCCCCCCCCCCCCCCCCCCCCCCCCCCCCGCACCGCTGCGGCAGCAGGATGATCTCTGGGTGAACTACAGCAGGTCAGTTCAGCATGTAGTATACACCACAGTCTCTGAAGAAACAAAGTAATGGAAGCACCCAGTGAACTAGAGGAAATACTTCACTGCTTGAATTGCATCAGTCTCTAAATCCCAAGTATATTTTATAGCTATAAAGCGCTTTGTTATGCCTTGTAGGCTGGAGCTGCTGTTATTCTTTGTCGGGTGCTTTACCTATCATTAAGAGAGAGAAGTGGCCTCATAAGAACAGAGACGTGGACTCTCAGCTCCCCACAGAGGATTTAAACAGAGAGCTGACTCAGCAGTACCTCACCCACAGAGAATCTGGTGCACACTGTACACTAAAGGTTGCACAACTATTCATTTTTATCTGCTGGGCAGAAATTGTAGCCTTCTTCATAATTAAAGAACAAACTTTTTCACAACATTGTTATTTTAAACTGTTTTATTAGTGCATGTAACTGCCGATAAACAGCAACTAAGAATGCATCAAACCACACTTTGCAGCATACTACACATGACGTTTCATGCTTTTAAGGCTACACTGTAAACAATGACAATAAATAAATTAATGCTAAAAATGTGTGCAAGAATACATTTATTGCACAGTTTTGTAGCCTAAATACCACAGATTAAAAATTAAAATGCACTCAATTGACTATATTCACACAGGGCCATTTTCAAGTCAAGTCAAGTTCAAGTGCAACAGAAAAGTGCAATAGAATGCAACATAAAGTACATGTGTGCAAATGTGTGCAACATGTGCAGACACTGAAGACACTGCAGACAGTGCAGACAGTGCAGACATCACAAGACAAGACAGTGCAGTGATAATCCAAATAATATGTGCAAAAAAAACATTGAATGCATTCATTGTGTGTGTGTTGTTCAGAGAGAATGTTGTTCTGTTGTGTTTCAGGTTGCAAGTCATATAAACATACATCATTTGCTAAATCTTTGTCATTTCATTGCTTTCTATATATATATTTCTATATTGCTTTATATATATACCTGCATATTTCAAGGTAAAGCAACGTATTTGATAGATTTTGCAGGTTTCCTACATTTATAATAATTGTAACTTGGAGCACAGCAATATGACATTATACTTTTATTTGAGCTTCGCACCCTGAGCAGAGGAAAATGCCCACTATGTGAATATGGTCAATATTTATTTTAAGTCTTGGAGTTTCTCCACCGTGTTCATCTCTTCCCTCAGTAGCATAAAAAATGAGTCTTTGGGCCACTTTGCATGAGCCACTAATCTCGTCCTAAACCGCCTAAGTGGGTATTGATAGTGACGTGCAACCTGCGGCTCTGAAAGCTCTCTTTCACACAGCGCTGTGGAACTCGGTAGTATTCACTCTGCCACAATTCACTGATTTTATTACACACACCTCAACAGTTACAACAAAGTGATATGAAAGTGAATATTCCACTAAATCAAAAGAAAATAAGGCCTTTTCCCAGGATGGTCTTTCACAGTATGCAATTGACTATAAAAACAGCTAAAAACTAGTCTTGCACAGGTTTCAGGGTAATAAAGCACATTTGGTTGCTATCTTTACTGTACGTACTTCAGCATACACCCCTAAAAGTTCTACAGTGCAACCCTACAATGGAGACTTTCCCTGTTCTGAAATGGTTACATACAGAACCCTTTGGAATGAAATATTTTATATATTTAACCTTTATGTTGATGAAACCTTTAGAGAAACCGTCTTTTTACAAGACGTATGTACACTCCTAGAAAAGGTTTTGTCAAGCATTTTTCAAACGTTTCTTTGTAGTTTCCTAAAAAGTTTTTGTTTGCAGTTGTTTCTGACAGAGACTTTATTGTGCAGTTCTACATAAAACCCTTAAAAGTTCCTCCAAAGGGAGAACCAAAAAGCACCATGAACACTTAAAAGTGTGCTTGGGTTTTCAAGCTATCTAAAATGTTGGATGATAATGTGATCACAGTGTCATTTTTTTATCAATGAAAGTTGAGTATAACTTGTGTGTTTTCCATCATGGAGCTTTGATCAGTGAGGAGACATGAAAATGTAACATTTTCACTTATTAAACTTTTTGAACACATGTCAGGAGAAAAAGTGGATTCTCAATTAAACCCCCCCAGTGACAGTGAGACCAGGACACACACTCACTATGCCATCATTTATTGTACCCTTTTTTGCACACAGACTCAATCTTCCCGTGGATTGGGCGTCTCTTCAATGAGCTCCAGTGGTAGAGGGAGTGTGATGAGTTGATGTGTATCTCCCCCTGCAGTGTAATGGTTCCGTCTCTGCTCCACTCTATGGAGGCTGATTGGATCCTGCGGACGTTCAGCTACAAATCAGAGCTCCATTCACAACCGGAAAACGTCCCAGGAGTCAATGTGATAGTGATCTCAGCCCAGCGAGAACACATTTACTTCTGCTTCAAATATGGCACTGGAATAAATGAGGGACTCCACTAATGGAAATTCTCCACTGGACGTCTTATTTTACTGCTGACCTGGGCTCAGAGTGTGTTTGCAAAATCAGATTCATGTACGTATATGCTTGGCTAATGTGCAAGTAATATTTTGATCATGATGTTGCACTCATTTTGCTGATTATGGAAAAGTGAAGTGATTAATTCTTGATGTCTGGTGCACCTAGGGAGCTCATAAATAAGCATAAATAAATAATAAATAAGGTCATTACATTGTTTTTATGATGTGTTTTGACCACAGACATTGACCACAAAATATTTCACTCAGCTTCTAAAGGCAGCATTGTGAATGTCCTCTCTCTTGTATGACCTGCCTCTTCTAAATAACTTCATGTGATGGACCATCTGAGGGTCTACAGGGTTTTTATGTTAGTGCTTCCTGTACTGTCAGTCATGGCTTTTTTAAGCAAGCCAACATGGCTATAATGAGCTCCTGATCATGGAGGCTTCTGATTGGGTGTTTTTTTATTTATTGGGGACGTGCATTTAGTCCATAGAACGAGTACTATCCTTCCTCCAAACCAGTTTTGACCTGGCTGCAAAGTCAGCATCCACCCCATTTCAATGACAGGTCAAAGGTCACAAGATGGCGCCATGCTAGTGACAGCCGGTAACAACTGCTCCTATCTCAAAAGACATTATATCTTATCTACACTACCTATAATTGGTTTATCTATATATACCTCTAACTCTTTCTACTGCTGTAATTGGTGATTTTCCCTCTGGGATGAATAAAGTGATTTATCTATCTATCTATCTGTCTGTCTATCTGTCTCTTTGTCCAAACTTTGTCTAAAACTATGGCTTTGGTATAGCAGGTGTGATGCTTATGCTCCTGTTGTAACAGCTGTCCAAGGGCCTCAGCCAAATACCATTCCATGATCTCTGAAGATACTGCTGGATCCCCACTCTGAAATTTCAATTCCACTCTAAAAATCCTTCTCC